>JXSR01S033695.1:15147-42557 GCA_000969725.1 Ophiothrix spiculata
TAGGCTGCCTTTTGTTTCACAATTTATATTTACTACTGTTGGATTTAAAGTAAATACATGTTTAATGTTTTTGATGAAAAAGGGCAGCTATTGAGTTACAACAATTCTTTGCTCTTTTTAGAAAATGTAATCACACATTCTATGTTAGGTAAATCATCTTTTAATTTACAACGGTTGGGTACCCATTCTAAAAACTTGTAATGGAGCGTACAATTTTCACCATCAATCTATGATTTAGGCCAAAAAATCATGTTACTCTCTGACGAGCATCTCATAATGTCAATCTGTCTTTTATAATTTTTATCAATTCATGATCAATATAATTGAAATTATGATAATTATGATCGAGGACTACACTTTTTAAGTTTGCATAAAGAATGTCCCTCTACATACGATATTATAGTGTATACGTCTTTTTTTCTTCAATAATGATTATTAGGCCTATTTGATAAATCACATGGGTCTTTTTAAATTATTTGGCTATAATAGCAAAAAAGCAATTTGCAACCTTAAATTATTAGTAGGGCCTATAATAGCAAAAAAAATTTGCAAACTAAAATCATCTAGTAGACTTTTACTTATTCATTAAAAAGTTATTTTCACAGAGAGAAAAATGACGACGTTTGCATATATGCCAAACAAGCCAGTTTTTTCTGAATGGCTGGAATGATTATTGGGTTTAAAATTTATCTCCTCTCCTGGACAATGGTACGTTCAAATCGATGACTTGGACATCCGGAGATGTGATAAATTTACTATAGGCTGTTTTGATCTTGCGATCCACAGGACACAATTTGTGATCTTCGATTGGATTTTATTTGACGAAATTGAAAAAAAAAAAAAATATTTTGAAGAAAAATTAAAATTTCGACAATTTGGCAATGTTAATGCGCATGTTTAAACTAACGCGCGCGGCAGCTTTGAGACAAACATTTAAATTAGTGTGGCCTAATCCACTTCAATATACAGTATATAGCTTTAGAGCTTTTAACATCAATAATCAATGTTCCTGCCATTTTGGGGACGTATATTGGAGCTTATTTTTCTTGGTATAATTTCCCCTTGATAAATCCACTGAGAAGTGTCAGTGTCATAAAAAATGATCAGTAATCCCTTAATAATGACTCTACTATAATAAGGCTTTATGTCCAAAGAGATTCGCTTGCTCCGAGAGACATTCGCTCGCGATATTCGCTAAAATTAAGAGTGAATGACACATAAATTGCTTGGGTATTAGTTTATAGGGGCGGCTTAGTGTAGTGGTTAGCAATCTCGCCTTGCATGCATTGGGCCCAGGTTCGATTCCCGGTGAGGGTTGCCTTGCCGGAATGGAATCTTCGGAATCTTTGCTAAGATGTCTGTCTGACTTGGTGGGAGCATTTGGTCAGATATTCGATCTTCTCCGCCCCTTACATGAAGTATTTAGAGTTTGGTGAATATTTCATGAGAGATTGTCGTCCTTCGGAGGGGACGTAAAGCTGTCGGTCCCATGTACAGAAGAGTCATACCTGTACATGTAATCGCAGTCAGTATCGTAAAGAGTAGGGTATTCTACCCCTGATTGTTCCCAACCCCGTTCTGGTCATTGAAAGGGTACCTCTTGTAGAGTGTTTATCACTGTTGGGTATACCCGTGAGGATCATCCTCTAAAGTGTAATAAAAAAAAAGAATAATAATAATTTAAAAAAAAAGTTAAATGGATGTAAATATCAATTTAACTAATGCTAACATGAATTTAACTAATATTCAAGCATCGAAAACAATATTATCCCTAAATTTCGGAAAAAACATTCAGAGTGAATATTGCGAGCAAATGTCTTTGGACGCCAAGCCTAAGCAACTAAACTTTAGGTCGTCTCTCATTTTGCACTTTTTACTATATGTGATAGGGTGACCTATCTATAGCGCAATGTCTGAGTATGTAACCTCCGACTTTCAGTATAACCTTGACTCTCTTGTTGACTGTGTCAGGTTATCTCATGCCCAGGTCACCAACCCTTCTTGGGTCTCTTGCTATGCTTACTGTCGAAACAAGGAACCTATCTAGACCATTACCTGTACATAGCCTCTGAATGCAAACTTTCAGTATAATCTCGTCCCCACGTGCCGAGGTGACCAACCTGTGAGATGACCTTTTGAGTCGTCTAGCCATGCTTACTGCTGAATCAAGTGACCTATCTAGACCATCGTCTGTGTACATAGCCTCTGAATGCAGACTTTCAGTATAATCTAGACTCCCTCGTTGACTGTATCAGGTCACCTCGTGCTGAGGTGACCAACCTGTGGGATGACCCCTCAGTCTTCTAGACATTCTTACTGCTCAATCAAGCGACCTATCTAGACCATCGTCTGTGTACATAGCCTCTGAATGCAGACTTTCAGTATAATCTCGACTCCCTCGTTGACTGTATCAGGTCACCTCGTGCTGAGGTGACCAACCTGTGGGATGACTTCTTGAGTCTTCTAGCCATATTTAGTGCCGAATCAAGGGACCTATCTAGACCATCATCTGTGTACGCAACCTCGGAATGTAGACTTTTTCTCAAGATACTCTTAGCTGGTGATCTAGTAAAGCTGGATGATCTGGGTGTTCTTGAGGAAGATGAAGATCTTGGGGTCCTGAAAATCAATGGGGAAATCAAATAAAACATAATTACATGGTAGTTGTCAAATAAATCAACAAATTAACAAATGTTAGGCCAAGGGGAAAAAAAAGGTTTGTCTCAGAAACCGTTTGCAAAAAGTTATGTGGTATGCAATATTTCTTTTTTTTTTCAAGGCTCTAAAATTTTGACCCAAACTAACATGTGTGAAGTGCCCAGTTTCTAAGTACGCTCTCGCCCGTTTTAACTATGGGAAGTCTTGACAGTTGAAATAAAACGTAAAATTGCAACAGGAAATGACAGCAACCTGGACGGGGGGGTCGATCGCTGGATTTGCGCTAGGGTTTCTGAGACAAACCTTTTTTTTTGCCTTATATGCCTTATTTCATTACAAATGGAACACTAAATATAATACAAATTGGTTAATATATTCAATGAAACCAGCAGTTTCATCATGAATTAATTCACTTTTTGCATCAAAAAATTTCCTTGGTATGTTACCAGGTCAATTATGTTGCTGTCCAACTTCTTGACATTTCATACATACCTGCTGAACAAAATTCATTTTTTGCCCAGTATAAAAAAAGTCATACATGCATGCCACACATCATATATGCCAAATACAGTGACTGAGTGACAATATTGGCCACAATTATAACTGTAAGTTACCATGAGTACTCGTTATACAATTTCTCTCGCTTGTAGGATTAGCTTCCCTCGATTCTGAGTCTCACTTGTGTTGGTCACTGTATTGATTTTGATTTGGTCAATGGAATATATTAGGGGCAATGATGTGTTGGATATAGTAGTCAGAGAGGGGAAATGGTGAGTGGGTTGATTGGTCGAGGGATCTGTCTAAGATCTAATTGCACATATGAAACATGGAACTGACAGACTGAATTCAAAAATTATTAGGCAGAGTATGATCTCAATTGAATAAAGAGACTTCAATGACAAGAATGAGCTATCTACAGTAGATAGCGAAAATGGGAACATTGCTTGCATCATCTTTATCTAATTTCAAATCAATAAATTTTGATTAAAATGGCTCCCACTTATTCAGTAATACTCAATATTATGAAAAATAATCATGTATGAAAATATGTTTTACCTTGAACGGGGGAAAATGAGGGGAGCATATATGGTCTCTTTACATTCCACACAGATTTTCGAGATAATTTTCTAGGTAACATGGTGATGAAAATCACACTAATTGAAGAATACATTTCATACTTTAACCCTACAATGCCCGTTTGTTCATCTAAGATTTCTAAATATGAGAAAAAACATGCATGCTCAAAATGCCCCTTTTACCATAAAATTATAGGAAAGGCATTTCCTAGTGTATGAGCTATAAGCTCTCCAGAGACTGATTATTTGTCAATATTCCATATGTATTACCATATATCCTACCTCCTATAATACAGCTCAACATCATCATCATTAGAGCTACTGGATGATTCCTCTCTAGAATAGTATCTGCCTTTCTTTCTAGATGGTGTTACATAAACCACTTGAGCTGGTTCTTCCCTGAAATATATAAAAAAATCCAATTACTCTAGATGATTAATATCAGTAAAACATATTGAATTCTCTACAAGCCAGCAAAACTGGTAGTCTTTGGTTGAAATCCATTGATTTTTCATTGAATGAGTGACTCATTATTATAATGTTAAAATATGTCATTTGATTTTCAGAGATTTCTTTGGTAAAATTTTGAAGAATGGTGTCAAATTGAAAATTCCAATCATGAGATGGTCTGGTCTGCAAGACCAGGGGCCTATTTCACTAATGTCTAAATCCACTGTAAATGCCGAACTTCATCGCAAAAGCGAGAGAGATCATCGTAAATTTGCGATGGATTTCCCACAACTGATTTCACTAAGATTTTGTGATGAAATAAATCATTACAATTAAAGCATGATTTTGTTTGCGATGAACATCTTGCGGGTGCTTATGAGCATCTGCAAAAACATCGCAAATGGAAGTCATCACAAATTCTTGATATCACATGATTTTATTTTGCGACATATTTGGACAAGATCAAGGCTTGTCCATGAAGATTAAAAGTGAAAAGAAGATGGCTTTAACATGTGATGAAACACAGTGAAATATATGTATTACATGCACAAATCTTTCAAACTATATACTTTGTTGGAAAAACATGAAAAATAGTCCACACCAATTTCATGAAATAAAATTTTGCTGCAATAGGTTTTGTCTTTAGATCTATTTTATGAAAATATCATGACTGCTATATATATAAATAATTTAATAGGTTTCTGTTTACAGAAACAAAAATATGACTGGGACAGTGTTTGCAAGGTAGGCGGACACCAAACAGCTGAACCCATTACTACCAGACTAACAGGATCAGCTCCCCAAATTTCATACAGATTTCCACAAGACATTTGGATATTATATTCTGTAAATCTTAGAGTATGCAACAAGCAGCTGATTAACGCACATAAACCAATATGACCATACGGGGAAGTAAATGAGTGCGTATTTCTCGAATCATAACAACATACCAAATTTTGCCGAATATTAAAATATAACTATGACCATGTGTTGGCAACAAAAATAGATCAAAATAATACCAAAATCATGGAAAATTCATGTAAAAAAATATTAATACGCAGTGATTTGGCCTTAATCAATCCTAATCAATCACTAGTAGTCTCTTACACGATACAAAACCATCAGTTCACAATGTTATAAAATACAAGAATAACAGAATCTGATTGCTTGTTGCATACTTCAAGATTTAGGGTCATAATCAATACAGAGATGAGCGATCGCTCGGGCCGCCCGAGCTATGAAGCCAAGTAGTTGATCGTCCTACCTTTGCATTCACTCATTTCTGGCAAAAAATTAAGTAATATAATGGTCAACAATATCAATGCGTACTAAAAGATCTAATTTAAAATGGTTGCTCGACCTAGGTATTGACTTGGCTCGGGTCAAGAAGCTCGTCTTGTCCTTGCTCTGCTCGAGAGAGTTGCTTGGGTCTAAATTGATTATGTCCCTTATAGAGTATAGTTTCTTCTAAAGATTATAATTTGGCACTATGGATTCGAACTTGGAACCTTCCATACTATAGTATGACCACCTTAACAAATCGTCATGAGCAGGGATGTCACTACGCCGGGCGGTGGCGGGCGGGACCACCCGGCACTCTTAATTTCCACCCGGCTCTCAGGTTGATTTTGAGCCAAAATACCAGGAACTTAAGGCTCAAAAAATACAAAATCAATGAAGAATCAATAGAAAAATGAACAATTATTATCAAAATTTCTATTTTCTTACTATTTCACATCAATTCTACCCTGCACTAAAAGTTGCCTGGTGACACCCCTGGTCATGAATGCAAGACAGTCGTATCTGCAATAGCTGCCATTTGTCAGAAATTTGGATTGCACAATTTATAATCTCCAGTCTTGGGTCAGTGGTTTTTGAAATGGTTCTTCAGTTGACGGTGTCACCTGAAGAACCATTTCAAGAACCACTGAAATATTTAAAGACAGGGAAATTTCGAGGGATTTTTCACATTCTTGTAAAAAGGCATAAAATAAATATAACTTAAAGCAGCCATTGCAGATACGACTTTCTTGCAATAACATGACGAAATGAGCTACCTTGACTCTATTTGACTGTATTATTCACTTCATTGCCCAAAATTACCCACCTAATAACAACTGTAGGCTGTGTCTGCACCGTTGTTGCTGGATACGTTCGTTGATGGGTTCCATTCTCTGTTGCATATTGTTGAACAGGCTGTGATGATACATGTCCTGACATTGTTGCATATTGCTGGGCAGTTTGCGGTGGCATCGTTGCATAGTTCGAATCTGGCATGGTTTGATTTCCTGGATATATCGTTGATTGGTTCGGTGGATACGTCATCGGTTGACTCGCGGGATTGGCCATCGGAGTACTCGTTATAACTGGTGGCGCATAGGGGTATCCTTGAGGGGTTGATTGTGGGTATTGTTGCATAGTCTGTTGGGGCTGGGGCTGCGGAGGTACTTGGTGCAAATTCAGACTTGGTGCAGGATTTGACTGCTGATATTGTGGTACAGTTGGTTGCGGAGCAGGAATTGGGTTTGCTTGATACTGATACTGGCCATGTGAATGGGCCCCTGAGCCTCCGCACATCGGACATGGCTCAACTCGAGTCGATACAAAAGCTCCCTCTACGGCTTGGGACGCATATCTTTGTGGAGGTGGAGGCGATGTATCTAAATCAGATACATGCAACCTTGGTGGGATATCCGTTCTGTGGGGCGATTCATGCGTCTGATATTCAGTTCCCATCGGAGGAGTCTGAGGTAGATGCGATCTGGAATGTAAATCACGTAGTGGGGTACGTGTATATGAACTTCTTGCTGGAGTTCTGGAATATGACTCCCTAGCTGGTGTTTTGGGATATGACTCCCTAGCTGGTGTTCTGGAATAAGACTCCCTAACTGGTGTTCCTGAATAAGACTCCCTAGCTGGTGTTCTTGAATAAGACTCCCTAGCTGGTGTTCTTGAATAAGACTCCCTAGCTGGTGTTTTGGAATATGAATCTCTTACTGGAGTCATTGGATATGAGTCCTTTAATTGTGGGCTTTCAGGTATATACTGGCTTCTTAAAGTCTTCCTTAAACTGTCTCTTAAAGGTGCTGACTGTTGACCTGACATTGCCCTTTCTCCTGACCTATGACCTAGCCTCTGACTTGAATTTGAATTATAGTAACCATTTGATATGGGTGTATTTTCTTTTTGATGCAATTTTTCTTTGATATCTTCCAGTTCTTGTCTTAATGCTTGTATTGCATCACTCCGGGTGCTTCCCGTTACGGAAGATCGTCTTCTGGACGGACTTTCAAAGTCCATTTCATCCTCAATTAGAGATCTGTTAGGAGCAGGCCTACGAAGGTGATTAACTGGAGTCCTGTTAGGAACAGACTTTTGAATTTCATCCCAACTTTTTTCTTCATACATTTGTTGTTGCGGTTGATCTTTCTCCTTCAATTGCCTCTTCAACTCACTAATTTCATCCTGTAAGGCACGCATAGCTTCACTTTTAGCACTCCCCCTGGTGACCTCTGACCCTGAGTCATATATTGCACTTGGTGATGTCTTATGAGTATGTGTTTTACTAGTTCTATTTGGTCTAATTGTTTCATTACTTGGTCTTAACATATGTGATTTTATTGCATCGGTGGAAGCCCGTGTTGGGGTCATATAGTCTTCAGTCAATTCATGGTCTTTGTAGCCATCATAACCATTTCTATGTGCATTTTTTTCATGTTTTAAATTCTGATTGGGCTGCTTCAGTGGTTGTTGCAGAGTTGGCTCTTTTCGCCTTGGTTTGTTTTGCTCCTTCGTTCGAGGAGGGGTTGTGGCGTGACTCTTTCGTTGGTGCTGCTTGCTCACGGCTGGGGTACTTTGGTGTGGCGGCGGGTGGATTAATGCTTTTGGAGAATGTTTGGAATGTGTTTCTCTGGTAGCTGTTCCTGCTTTTGAAGGCCCTGTAAAACAATATAAGTTGATTGTGTCAAAATCAACATATTGAAAGCAAATATGTTATACTTTGCTACATAAATCTTAATTTATGACAAAAACAACAACAAAAAACAGTTTATTGAACATCCTGATAGGCCCCTCGTTTCATGAGGACGAGGGGGCTTATCAACTTAGTCATCTATATGACCAGCTGATCCTGAGGATGTCATCATACGATGTCACAACACCAAACCTGGGATCAGCTGCCAGAAAAAGCCTACTGTCAGTAGGTGAAATGTCACTTCACAAAAACAGTAAGTGTTTTGTTTTTGCAAAGAACTTTGAAAGAATTTGATACCAAAAATCCTGATGAACCTATATTCAATGATCCTGATAGGTATTTTATGAGATATTTTGTCTTGTCAAAATTTCCAGTTATAGATCCTTCACAGTTTCTGCAATTTCATCTGTCGATATAATTCAAAGCAAGTCTTCAGCTGAATTCACGCTACTAGTAAATGCACTCAGTATGTACAGATGGGGATTTTTACAGTTCTGCCAAATAATATCAAAATGCAACACCACTTGCATCAATGCAAACTGAGTCGACATAGCTGGACAATTATTGCGTTTTCATATTGTCAACAGTCCCTTTGCGTTTTTAAGTGGGAATCAAATTGCAGTGAGTTTGCGGAATTGCGTTTAAATTTGATATGAATTCAACTTTAACAGTCCAGAGTTATTTTCCTCTATTTGATGTCTAACTCAATTATAATTATAAGAAGTGTTTAGTGTATTTCATTCAAACTTCAAAATAACATGGTAAATACCTTAGGCTTTCAAAATGATTTTTTTTTCATATGACCTTTGACCTCATTTGATCCAATACGGCCAAAAAGCTCAAAACAGTCATCCCGTATGGGATACGTGACTGGGATAGTTTTATTTTCTCTTGTTCTCTTTGATCACTTTTTTACAATACTTGGTAGTTGAGTGTTATATCAAACATATCAAATGTAATTCATTTGCAGATAAAATATGAAATTTTTGTCGAAACTTTTCAAAATAAAATCCATACTTACCAATTTGCCTACCTCCACTACTGCCTCTACTGTGCTTTCTCACTGGGACATGCGTTACTGTTTCTTCGTCACTCTCACTCATGATATCCCCCTCTGATGGAAGTGGACTCTCCCTGCTTGGTGCGCTTCCATGGATGGTTGACCTCTGACCTTGGTGAACCCTTTGGGCATGTGGTATCTGACTTGGCCCCTTGTGCTCTTTGGTCCTGTATTTAAAAATGATTACATCTATAGTAAGGAAAATGTGAATATATTAAACATTACACGTTACTTGCCTTAAACTTTTGCACCTTTGATTTCGACATTTTCATAGTAGTGGGTGCGCTAAATACTGGATGATTTATTACCAGTAAATGTCAAAATCAGCGGTACAAACGTTTAAGGCAAGGAACATGTAATGTATTTTCTTTGAAGAAAAAAATACAGGTCTTTAGAAATCAATTTTCCCAAATATCATGGCCTGATTAAAAGCACTTAAGGGTAAATACTGTCCATCAGCTCAGGAAAATGAGAAACCTAATTATTTTTAATCATGAAAAGAGAAATAGTTTGCATTTGTGGGGACTTGAACATTACATTACATTACATTACAGGCATTTATGGCACCATTCACCAAAAAGACACCATGGCGCTTACAAAAATATACACAAAATGTCAATTAACAAGAGAAAACAGATGAGTCTTTAGTTTAGACTTAAACTGTGATGTAGTCATGGCAGATTTTATGTCCACAGGTAAGGAATTCCATGCCATAGTGGCTGCAATGTGAAATCTTTTATCTGAACCATGGCTTATGGCAGGGGTTAGTCAAGCATTACGAGGCGAGGGATCTACCGCTGAGATCATGAACTAAAATCTAAAACATAAACATTAGAATGCCGTATTTTTCTTTTGTTTACATAAAAATTGCAATCCTTGCATCAATTGAATGCTCAATTTAAAAGTAAATTATGCGAATGCTAATATTGATGCAGCATGTTTTAACAATGTTGGGGTGAATATTTATGTTTTTGAGGTCAAGGAATCCATTTTTCACATTTTTGACTGAATTAGTTTTTTTCGTTTTCGTAAAATCTGCCATTTTATGCAAATTTAAGCCACGAGGGAGCTTTGCTGGCCTTAGCATTACTAATTTTGAAATATTTTTCAAGGTAGAATTAAAGATAAACATTCCCTTCCTATATTCTAAAAGTTTCAGCATTAAAGTTTGCTTGTGGTACCATTTTATTACTTTTGAAAACACCTGCATTGAAAAAACAGGGAACAAAAGTTGGTTGACCTACACACAAACCTATGGCACAAAATTGCATAGTTCTGTGTTTCACTTAAATTGGCACCACAACCAAACCGTTTGGTTTAGAGAGCTCAAATTTACTGAGTAGATACTATCAATGATTATCTATTGTTTGACGTTCAAATTAGCGCAATCGGAATGTTCATGTTCGTTTTATCAGAAAAAGCGCCATCATAGCCTAATTTGACCTAAAATGGTTGTTTTACACTCGCGAAAAGTCTGATGTTGATAAAACTTGTACAAATGGATTCCTTGACCTCAAAAACATAAATATTCACCCCAACATTGTTAAAATATGGTATAGAATACCAGCAATGGTCACATTTCACATTTCAGACCCCCTTCTAACCCCCCTGTTCTAAATTTGTTTTTTGGCCCGCACTGTCTCATATTTTGACCTATTTCAATAAAAAAGGTGTCAAAATGATCAGGAGATGATACTGCATCAAATAAGCTTTTCCCCTAAGTGATTTGAATTTTATAACCCACCACAACTATAACATGCACAGACCTACCTTGTTCTAGAGCCATCCAATCCATGTTGTTTGTAGCCAAATGGCCTCATCTGATTGGACTGACGGCTGCTCTCTGACCCCATGAACCCGCTATCAAAGTCTGCATCAGGTGACTTTTGCCTCCCATCATTGTCTAGATGGTCAGTGGAGCCAGTGGTTCTAGATCTGGGACTTGATGGGTGAGGGTGGGTGTGACGAGGTATTCTACTCTGCTGGGCCTACAGAGAAAAGGTTATATAGATCAGGAATTAAGACTAATCAAATGTTTAAATAGATAAGACTGACAGACTGATAAGGACACACACCACTAAATAAAAGCTTTTTGGGAGTACAGGGCAATGCGGCAGATGTTTTTCATTAAACTCTCTAAAGTAAAAGCTTTAAAAATGGCTGGAACTGTGTTTTTTGGTAAAATGTCTTTTTAATCATGTTCTGTGGAACAAATGTAGTCAGACTGGTTAAAAATTACCATTATTGTGCTGTTTGGGGGAAATTTGAGAGCCAATTTTTAGTGTCTAGAGAAATTTTGTAGCGAGTTAGAGAAAATGACATTTTAAGGATGTCCAATGTTTGAGGCATCCTAGCAAAAATGATCAAGGTTCCCCGATATATTGTGTCACGTTGGGGGTTCCTCTAGATCATAATCTAAAAATAAATCCAAAAGTTGAAGCAAACAGTCACTTTATAACCATGATATCAGCCATTATCTGGAAGTTGTTTTGTACAGGAATGAATAGGCGATATATTTGGTGGTGTGAGATCTTAAGAGCCCCTCCCATATATTGCCGAGTATAGGGTGGCAAATCGCTTTATAATAGCCAAGATATCTGCCATGCAACGCTGTACGGTGCGACCATTTCACTCGCATTTGTGAGTATTTTTATATCATGATGCGAACAAAAATTGAATGCTACAAGCAATTGGCGATCATTCTTTTATGCTTACACTCGCCAGCCGTTTCCAACCAAAGTGTGTGTAGAATGAAATTAACATGGAATAAACCGATTTTACAGTCACAAACTTGCAGAATTTTGGAAAAATCAACCATAAAATATCATTAAATTCAAGTTCCTTGCTCAAATTTTTGCGCAATCAGCTGTCAATCACTGTTTCAACAAACATAAACAAACCAGATTACTGCCAGATGTATATATCTGACACACATGCATTGACGTGTCATGACGACATCAAGGGGAAATTTAAAATGATGTCATTATTTGCATGTGCTTCACACATGTACCATACAGAAAAGATAGGCGGGGTATCCCACATGATGACAGTGTTGTATCGGGTATTGTGTTAAATTACGACCTTTCATGAGCACTGTCTTTCGTTGGTTGAAAGTTTTGATAGTTGGCTTCAAGCCTTACAATATGGCGACCAAATGGACGTTCATGAACTTTTTAAAACCATGACAACAAGAGAGCAGCAAGAAGCTAAGAAGACAGGATATGAACAGATTGATGATAGTGAGCTGTGACCTAGTAATAGTGGTGATATCAAGCTTCGAAAAGTTAAATCTGAGCTATAGTATTTAACATTAGTTTTGTTCATTATATTAACATTGTAATTGTAAAAAATAACACTTACTTTTTGGCACCCAAATGTTTTTATCATTGGAGCCGTTTTATGGCCCCTAAAATTTTAAACTAGGAGCCATTGGCTAGTTAATCGAAATTTTCACCGTACAGCGTTGCCACCATGATCTGGCAGGTGTTTTGTATAGGAAATTAGGAATGAATAGGCGATCTATTTGGTAGTGTGAGCTTATAGTGAACTATAAGATCCTACCAATAATTTCTACGTGCTTGCAGATGAATTAAATTCCACTTTGGCCTAATAAAAAAACCTACCAAATTCTTGTTGTGCAACGCTTTCCGCGTCAATTCTTGAGTTATTTCTGGTGATGATGATGAGGGACTCCCTTGTTCTTGCCTTTGCTGCTGATGATGGTGGTTGCTGGCATTTGTAAATGTGTCTTTGTGGTCTAAAAGCAAATGTATGGAGAATGCATGAATATGTTTAGCTGGCGAATGATATGATATGAGGCAAGCTTTTACTTAAGCAGGCACTGGGCGATTTTTACCCTATGGTTCCCGACTTTTTGCGCCTGGTGGGACATAAAAATTGTGACCAAGGCGACAATATTTTTCCCTACTGCAGCGCCCGGGTCTTGCCGTATGCAATTATTTTGAGACTATCAAAGCGCCAAAACTTGTCAAAGTGCCAAATTTGGCGCGAGTGCCGCTAATTGAGAATCCCTGCTATAGTATATTATAGTAAAATGTGACCAATTTAACCATGATCAAATGCACTTCTTGGCATAATTGACTTTCAAAACTCGAGGTATAGTTAAAGGATGATAAACACTTATACATGGATGCATTTTTGTCAAAAAAACAAACAAATTCAACGTTTTCATCATATTTTTACTTTAGGAGTTAATTATATTATTCAAAATAACAACTAGCATTCAGTGAGATAATAAAGATGGCATTTAAAATGCTCTACAAAATATAATATTTTCCTTGAAATATCTCTTAACTGGTAAAAAATCTTAAAGGCATAATTATCCTGAAGGGCACAGTTATAACCCCTCATTTTCTGAAATATTATATGCTTTGTAACTCAGCAACCGATAAGTAAATCCATATAAAAGTATACATTTCTAGATGTGGATTTTCATGTAGAAGATGATGGTTAGGTCAGTTTTGGACAAACATGTATGATTTTGGACCAAGGTCCAAAACAACCTTGTTCTTGGACCACTATATTTGTAAACAACCTAACTAAATTTTGAAAAAATATAAGTTGGACCTCTTTTGGTTTTTAGAATCTACAAAACACATGTCTAGGAAAGCATTTTTCAAATTTTTGACTTACTTTTAGAAATATTGCCAAAAATAGGTCCAAAATTAGCTCCAAATAATTTTTTTTAGTCATTTTTGGCCTATTTTAGGCCTTTCAAAAAGTAAGTCAAAAATCATTTTTTTTTTGAGAAATGCGTTCCTATCGAGCTTTATAACAACATTAATGAATCTGGTTTAAAATGACGCTCTTCACATCTTTCAAATTCAAATATATAGCACCAAAAATGGCATATTTTGTGAAATCAAAAATAGTACTTTAAAGTGCCAACAGCTAACATCTAAAAAATTATCAAGAAGAAACTTTAAAGGTGTGTATTCCGATAACTTTCACTCAAAAAATCAAATCAGAGCTTTTGATACCACACGAAAGCGCATATTTTTCTCATAACCTGTGTATTTTTTTTTTATATATCATGTTTTGTTAAAAAGATATGGTCAAGAACCTGCTGAATTACTAGAAAATGTGTTAACAAAAATAAATATCCTAATATCCATAGGTTTGTATGGGTCATTCTCGGACACATTTTTGCATGAATTTGGCTCAATTGGTATACAAATGAAACTTTACAAATGCTATATGTAGGTGATGACCCTTCTTCATTCAAATATGGAAAAAGTACATGTTAAATTTTTCACCAGATCGGAATACCTACCGTTAAGGGATTTAAACCTACCATTCAAAGGGGACATTCTTTCAGGTGAGCTAGGTTCACTTGGTGAGAATGGCGGAGATGGAGACTCCTCCTCCTCTTCAGGCACCACAACGTTTTCATCTTCCACTGTGTTTTTCATCCTTGCTCTCTCATCATGCTGTGATTCTTCAGGGCCACCTCCTTTAAAAAGTGGGATTTTTGAAGGTCTTTGTGCACCTAAAATGTAAGGAAATATGAAGGAAAAGTGGAATATATTATTTACTATCGTGGGTACTGTTCAAGACAGGATTTCATTTATTTAAAAAAAGAAAAATTCTGGCTGAACTGGGACTCGAACCCATAATCTATCTCTTGATTGAAGATTGTGTTGTAATGAATGAATCGGTCATATTTCTGTGGTAATACGGAATTTTTTTGTGAAACAGCTATGCGGTATGCATTAAATAAAAAAGGAAATTAGTTATGAGGTATGAGGTATTTTTTTGACACTCTAAAATGCATGTAGCAAAGACTACCATGCTAGTATATCATTGTCTACTATCGTTAGCACCTCAACATTACGTTAACTACCCGGCCTACAATCTCTGATGCGAGGGGAAATATTTGAAGCTATACAGGGTGTCCTAGAAAAAGGGAAACCGAGATTTGCGCCCTCTGTGCTTTGGCACGGTTGACTGATTTGGAAAACTGTTTTGCTAGATTAATGCACCAGAAAGTGTTCTTTCCAACAATACCAAATATTCCTACGTTGTTAACCTTGTTGAGTAATTACGACCAATTTTATAAATTGTGCATTTTATGCCTTTGTACCACTTTTTGGTTGAGTTAACTTCTTGCTCATGATGTGCTTGAAGCCGTGTTGCAATAAGGACTCCTTTAGGACTCTTTTTTTGGATGACTGAATATCGGATTGTTCCTAGATTTAGACTACTGAACTCGGAGAGTGTGACTGAACATAGGAAAGTTTTTTAAAAGAGATTTCATGATTATTTGCTTCCTATTTGAGCTATGCAAAATCTAATCCCAAAATTGAATTTCAAACCATTCATTGACTTGATATCGCATTTTTGTAAGTGCATGCTTTATTTAAACCAGTTAACAAGACCCATTTCATCATTTAAATGTTTCCTATATGTTACTGAATAAATGAGAAAAGGTACGTAGCCTTCATAAAGTTGCCGTTTATTATCGAAGAGAGATTTCCTGTAAGGCTACCGTAACACATGGATGTACGAATTCAGGCACGTCAAAATGTACACTGTTTTATTTATTCTCAGCCTAGTTGATGACATTTTTACTCCATTTCCCAACTCTGCAAATTTCCATCAAATGGCACCAAGAGACATCAAGAAGTTCACTCTACCAAAAGTGGTACAAAGGCATAAAATGCAAAATTCATAAAATTGGTCGTAATTACTCAACACGATTAACAACTTACAAATATTTGGTATTGCTGGAAAGAGGACTTTCTGGTGCATTAATCTAGCAAGGCAGTACTCCAAATCATTCAACTGTTTCCGAGAACAGAGGGCGCAAATCTCGGTTTCCTTTTTTCTAGGACACCCTGTATACAAATCATAAGAGAACATATCCTGTGTATCCCATCATATATTGCTTCCAATTATAAATTTTGTACAGAAATATGACCATACAGGTAAGTAAATTAGTCCGTATTTCACAAATCATAACAACGTACCAAATCTTGCTGAATATTCAAATGAACTTATGAGTAATGTATGTTCATGTGGCAGCAACAAAATTAGCCCAAAATAATACCAAAGTCATGAAGAATTCATGTAAAAGAATATTAATACATAGTAAATTGGTCTTAATCAATTCTAATCAATCATTACAAGCCTCTTACACAATACAAAACCACAAGTTCACGATGTTGTAGAATACAAGGGACATGCTACAGATCTCGTAACAGAGCCTGATTGCTTGTTGCATAAACTTCCAGGCGGGGGCGGCCGCGATTTAGTAGAACTTAAAGCTAGTAAATTTAGGGCTAGGGATTTCTAAAATGCAAATATAGGATACATTTTACATGTCTTTCTATTGGCGCATTATTGAAAATGTTACAACAATTTTATTATAACCTTTATTCAAATAATTACAAAAGTGCTCCTAAAGTGATACACATTATTGTATTATTCTAAATCCGAAGGGGTTCATGCTTGGACCCCATTTGTAGCAAAGTAATTTTAAGTTTTTCGATGCACTGTTTTAACATAATTGAAATTACACGCGCGACACCGCGGAGGTTTACATGATCAAATCGTAGCAGTAAAGAGGCATATCTACCATCGTCTGTATACTTCAAGGTTTATAGAGTATATAGTGCGCCATCTGGAATCCGTCTCATCATTTCTATAATTGATTAGCCTGCACCTGTCCTTAAGGGCTCTGTTTCCTGGCTTCATTGATCAGGAAACCATATAAACTGAGCTCATTAATAATCATCAGTTATCCTGACACACGCTGAGAATACTATTGAACAAATATTGTATAGATTTCTTAAAATATTGAAATTTGCATGTCCAAAGAGAATTTGTCTGCTTCCTGGAGTATTTATTATTATTGTAATGTTTTTGCCTCTCCAATAATAGTAGAATTGGCATTATTACATTTCCTTATTTTGTATGGTACAATTGGGCATTAAAGTGCAAATATTTTTTCTGTGTCATGTCATGTAAGGTAAAAAACAAATGTTTTGCCTCAAAGATGCCACGCGCATTTATTGGTGATCTGGAACGAAAGTAATGCAGTATTTTTTTTTATTTTGAGATTTTTTTTTAAATTTAGATTTTCTAGTTCTTGTTTTTAGAAAATCATACTTTATTCACCAAAATAATTTCATGCACAGGATTGGAATAAAATATTTCTGCAATTTATTTGTAACAATAAATATTTGCTTGGTCTTTAAGAAATGTCAACTCAACATATATGGGGTTCAAAATTTACAATTCACTGTTGATATACCATTAAAAACGTAAGTCGAAATAAAAAATAAAAAATTGCATTAATTTAGCCACTCTATAAGATGCAATTCATGATTCTGGTGTGACGATAACCTCACCTCTTTCCTAGCTAAATAAAAAGAAAAATACAACATAAATGTAATTTGAAAATTTCACTTCATTCCGACTATTAATTTTCAAGTTACCAGCTTTTCAGCATTTTTTAAAATCTCCATAGACTACTGTGTTGTAATTACTGTTGGGGCCCTGACAATAATTAGAAAATGACATATTTTCTCACTTTTCTCACAAATGGAAGAACATTTGAAAGAATGGTTTGGGGATTGTAACATACACCACTCAAGGATTCTTCCCAGCTAAAAATCTCAATTTTGATAGAGGTGACCTTGAGGATGAAAAGAGGATCATGAATTGCCCCTTAAAGCTTTGAGACCAACCTTTTTTTAATTTGGCCTGATCAGGTAAAGGCTTAAGGGGTTATCCCATATAATTGTACCTACCTACGTTAGCCCTCTCTGTATCAATCTCATCTTTAACAATACTTGGTCTCTTGTCCTCGATTTCTGGTAGCTGAACCATCTCATGCACAGAGGGAAATGGGTCAATCTCAACGGTTTGGTTGCGCAAATTATCCTGCAATTTAAAAAAGGATAAAATTTGCAGTCTTTTATAGTAATTTGAATTTAAAAGTACTTGTCTGGATAAATTGAAACGTAAGAAGGGAAACAAATCCCGATATTAGCCAAACTGAAAGACCTGATTTCGCCATGTTACTAAATTTAAATTCCGTGTTACAAAATGGAGGATTTCTATGATTTTCTGTTTGCCATAATAAAATGCTGAAATTTAGTGAAACCAAATTTTCAAACATGTTCTAAATCAAAATGTCAACACTTCCCAGAAACTGTTACTTGTAAGAGACGGGCCTAGTAAAAGGTGACTATCGAGACTCTCGCTAAAAACAGAACATTGTCAATTGAAATAAGGGAGTTTGTTCATTCAACTCGGCATCGTATGCCTCAAATTAATGCTAGAATGGATTTATTCAGTTATTGATTGCTGATCAATTATCATTTTTATTTGTTATATACTGCAAATCAACACGAAAGTTGAACTTTGCCACAACTACTTTGTGGCATTTTTTAAACTTCCATGAGCAACCCTATTTTTTTCTTTTTTTCCGTATCACGGAAAAATCATGGCTTTACCCTAACTGACCAAAATCTCACTTGTTATTTCATGATTCTTAAAAGTCATAAACATATGTAAAATACATAGACACTAAACCAATTTGGTAACCATGATTGTTCTTCATTTTAATAAGTATCCAAAGCCTAATTTGTAAAAAAAACCTTCCACCTCTTTTTCAAAAACAAGGAAAATATTACTATCAAACTACCCATTTTTTTGCTATCTATAAACATGTTTAAAGATGTACATGAAGGCCATTTTTAAAATAAATCTTTCAATTTATTTGTTTATAGTAATTTGAACTTTAAACTATTTTAGCCTGAAAAGCATGAAGGGAAAAAGTCCAAACATTAGCCCTAACTGACAAAAATCTCACCTATAATCTTATATCTATGATTCTGGCATGGAGTGCATCCTTGGTTTAAATTTAGATGGAAACAGGCCTTTTCAGAGAGAGGAGATTCCAGACTGCTATTTTTAATCCGGCATGGTGATCAAATTGGGGGTATTTTGGGTTTTATTGACGATACATTGCATCATGTCATGCACGTGTCGTACACACACAACCCCCCGTGCAGGTTGGTGTATCATTATCATAAAGTATTGTTTATTCGGTTTGTCTCGCAACCAGTGTTTCTGCTAAGGTTTTCAAGCTTGCGCCAATTCAAGCAAGTTTGACAAAGTTTAGGAGGTGCTTGCGCCAAAATCACGAGCTGTGGCTTAAAATTGGCTCAATAAAGCAAGAAAAATACCTTTCTCACACATTTTTAGAAAGTCGTTGTGCCAATTTTCACCGCTCCTGCGACAATGGCGCGCCATACGGCCTTAGCGGAAACCTTACTCGCAACTGAATCTCAGCTCCTGGAATTGATCTCCCCTCAATATCTATAGTTCAAAACTGATGTAGAAATTACATTAATTTTTACATTTTGTTACTTTCCCCCGAAATTTTTAATAAAATGAAGATCGATGCTCAAACATCACATTTTATTAAGCCAAAATTATTTTCATATGCCTTTGTATCATCCATGATTACTTACCGTCACGACATCATGCAAGTTGTCAAGTTTCATTCCAAGTTGAAATATTTGACCTTCGACCTCTCTCTCCGGATCAAATAAATCCTCGTCTCCATTGTTGAATAGACTATTTCTTCTTCTCATTGCATTATCCTCCTCTTTGGCCTGCATATATTCAGCCTCTAGTTTTTCATGGGCGCTTTTGAGCTGATCATAAGCCGTCTTCTGCTCCGGTGGTGTGATTTGATTTTGCTTGAGGAGGTCTTCAAATGCAAGTACCTAAATTATTTTTATACAAAAATAACAATTCAGGTTTAAAATAACTATAATATATGATGTTTTTATATAGTGCTAATAAACCAATTCTATCAATTCCGACTACATTCAATTCACTGCACACTAAAAGGGACTAGCCTAGATTCCACCTAGGAAGTACTGACAATTTTTCACCATTTCCGGGATCGCGACCTATTTGTACCGTTTCCTGTTAGTAGCGATTGTTGGTTAATAGCCTCGGTCCGAGGCGAAGGGGTTTGGAGATAGTAACCATTAATAATTGTTTATAATAGTAGGCCTATTTCCTTTACTTTTTCTAGTAACTATTAATAATTGTTTATATAGTAGGCCTATTTCCTTTACTTTTTTCTTCCTCAATCTGTAATATATACACTTTTGTAACCATTATTCCCTGAGCCATAATGTGAACAATATTCTCGTAATTGTGAACAATATTTTCGTAATTTGCCCTGTAGCTCCTATTTCCATGCTCCCATTATACATGTCGTTGATTTTCATTCTTTTTATTCCCCCTAGAAAGGGCAGCTAGAAGGATACAATGATCTAAGGTAACAACAGGGACCAGTTTATAACACTTATCGGCCATTCTCACGAAAATGGCACCAGTAGCGATATTTCGTTCTTTGATCTGAAAATCTCTGTGTTTTGCTTAAAACAGGTAAACATGCTCATATTCGTGTAGTACTTGGTGAGCTCTACGCGGACATATATAGTTTTCTATACTTTGTTTACCATTATCTTGGTCATTTTGCTCCCAGAAGACACCAAATTAGGCAAAAATGGCATGTCTTTGCAAGAGGCATCTTTTTCATAGTGATAGATACATCATAAAAACACATTTTCTTAATCATACCCGTGTGGTGTTCATAACTTTTGTGGTTCCATGATACTTGATATACTAGCTAATAAAAAAAGTTAATTGAAGACGTTTTTATGAAACTTCATTTTTTCGATTTTTCCAACTCAAGTGGAGTCATTTTCGTGAGAATGGTCGTTATAAGCATTGATGAAAAAAATAGCAAACCAACAAATTTTTGATTGTAGGATCATAAGTAGGCCTAGAAGTTGACAGTTGCCTTGCAAACATACCTGGACTAAATACTCCTGAAAGAGAAGAAAAAAGGGGAAATCAGAGGAAAAAACATAAAAAAAGAAAGAAAAAAAAGGGCCTCTAAGGCAAAAGAGGGGAAAAACATAAAAATTAGATGAAAAATAAGAAGAAAAAAAAAAAAAGACTTATAGTATTGGTATCCTTCACTATCTCCAAAGCCCTTTCTGGTTAAAGCTTAATGATACACGAAAATGCTATAAAATTAAATGTTTTTTTAACACTTCTCTTTGAAATTTTTTGGGGTGGGCATTTAATAGAGAATGGATAATTAATAGAAACAATACGGTAACACTGTCACCTGAAAACCACCATCACAACCAGGTCATACCAACTATAGCTACAATAATAGGACCTGTGCTTACCTTATCACTGTATGCAGTTGGGTTTGAACACCAGCCTTTTTATTTTTACCCCACCTTTTTTATGAAAAAACCCTTATCAGAATTTGGATTGTGCTATATCTCCACAAGAGCTCCCCAATACGCTTAAGTGGACAAAGCAATTGCAATTAAATGTCTTGTGACCTCATATGACCTTTGATCTCAACAAATCAAATTTCCAGTATTTTACTCATAAACCAAGTTTGGTTCCATCCAATCAGATTTCCAACTTTTTCAATTGGAGCAAATTTGAAAATTTCAGTCTATCTTACAACCTGGCTAATTTGACATTTCAGCCTATCGTAACAACTTGACACAACATTTGACATTGGTATGTTAATTTTAACCTTGGCCTTTGACCTCAACAAAAAAGGGGTTTCCATGTTGCACTATGATTTACGTATGGTTAAAATTTACCAAAGTATGCAGAAGTTAGTGGCAGCTACTATACCTCACAAATATTTAAACAGGAAACCACGAAAAACAATTGGACATCAGTTAGACCTGATGCGCATGACAGTATTTTCCCTACTTCCCCCAAGTGGCGTGTAACGCCAACACAGGAAAAAATTAAGAAATTACAGCACTCCTACTATCCCACCCCAGTAATCATATCACTTATCAGTTGGAAATTCATACGGTGACTGAGAAAAATTGACATTTTTGGGTGATTTTTTGATGTGTTAATAGCACATTTAGTGAAATATTTATGAGGTATAGTAAAACAAATACAACATGGTATATTTCGAGAAGTATTGAAAATTCCTCGGTGTAGGATGCGTGTGAATGTTTCTCTCCGCTTCGCGTCAGGAAGTAGTCGCAACACATCAAACACCAAGGGATCAGTAATTTTCACTACTTCCCTCTGTACCATGTTCTACTTGTATAATATTAACCCTTTCCACAATAACTGACAACAACAGACAATGAGGTAGGATTCAGACTAGTACCCCGTTCAGACACACTAAAAAGTTGTCTTTAGTTGATATTGAGTCCATTTTTAATTTCAAACACGACATTGGATTAGCGAAAAGTAACTCGACTTATGACTGTTCACACATGCTACGATTTTGAAGTCGAATTGAAATGAACTTTACTCGTTCCAGGTCAATGCGCTGTAGAAGTAAACACAAATTCAACTCGACTTACGACGCCAGGTGAACACACATACGAAAAGTCGTCGGTTGTCATCGTTAGCCGAGTTACATCGACTTAATAACACGACTTAACTTGCTTTTTAGCAAGTTGAAAATTCGATGTAAGACGACTTTTTGAAAGATGACTTAAGTCAACTTGAACTGTTCAGACACAAGTGAATTTTGAACTTGATATAACTCGAATACAACTTAAGACGACTTTTTGGCTCTGTCTGAAGGGGGTAATAATAATCCCCATTTAACTTAATTAACAATGGGTTAAAAATGATCTTACTTGCTCTTGAAGGTCCTTTGCTTGAAACATCAATGCCACAGCCTTCCCCCCAGCACTAGCCTCCTCAGGGAATTCAAGACCGTCCTCGTCTTCCTCTGTACCTCCCCCTCTGACCGATGCTGGTATCACCGTCTGCATGAAGTCTGAGCGAGGTGATGGTGGGATTATGGTATGCATAAATGGAGTGTGCGGTGTCCTTGCAGAAGGGTCTCCAAGATTGCTGCCATCACCGGCTCCAGTACTTGTATGGGTGTGACTGTGGACAGTAAAAGTTAAATAAATATGCAACAAAAGTTCATTTAGGAGTATCCTGTACATTCTGAGAAAATCATATATTATATATAAAATTTAAAAAAAGGGGACAGTTAAGTCTGTTAACATCCTGTCTGAAAATCGCAATTTGGATTGTAGTTTTTTTTTTGCTTTAACAATTCTTGAAAAAGCAATGTGCATCGTGTTTTTGCCAGCTGATTGCTCAATGCATCACTTTTTCTCAATTTGTACATTCAATATTGGCAAAATTATTGTCTACTTCAACTGAAGTCAAAGGGGATCTGAATTAAATTTGTTTGTTTTCATGGAAACGTTGAAAAAAGGGGGTCTTCGGAACTAATGTATTCTTGAAATGGGCATCTTAGGGCAGAAGAGGAGGCTTTAAAAGGGGGTCTTGAAAGCGGCACAAAACTGTACCTTATGGCAATGTAAGTGACCCCCCCCCCCCCCCGGTTTAAATTCTATGCTAGCAAAATATGTCAGTGGTGTGCCATGGACACTAAAATTCACACTTTTAGCTTAACATTGAACAAATTTAGACAAAATTGATGGTTTATTTTGTGGATTAAGGTTTACACCCTAAAATACATACATTAGATGATAACAAGAAAATACGAAATAATTCGAAACAATAGTCTCACATGACCCGGTAGTATATAACATTGTGGATTGTCAGTACTGCAGACTTCATTAAATTATTGGACCATATGTGTATTACGAGTTCCTACGAATTAGAATAAATGAAAAATAAAATATTTGAAAGAGTATTTACTTACTTCACATTGACCACATGTTGTACACTGGCTTTCTGTGCTTGTCCAAACTGAATGACCTGAGGTTGCTTAGCACCACCAAGACTGCCCGCTACTGCTTGACCCGGCACTGGGTCATCCCCAAAGAGGTTGACCTTTGCACCCAACCGCATCTGGTCAATAGTATTCTCCGCCTGAGCATATTTCGCCAATAAGTCGTCATAATCTTTCTGGAGCTGTTCTGCCAATTCCTCGGCCTGTGAGATAGCTATGTCATCATCCCGGGGAAGAAAACTGATATTGGAGTTTATCGAAGCTCCAAAATCGAGAGGCGGTACTCCTTCGGGGCGTGGGTAACGCATTGCTTTTCCATTGCCGAGGTACATTGACATTAAGGTGGGTAATTCTGTAGGAAGTTCATTTGCACTAGAACTCCTATCGGCTGCCTTTGCCAAATACGCTGCAGCTTCGCTCAAACTCCGAGCTGATGCTTCAGAGTATTGTGACGCGGCTTCATTTATGCTCCTAGCTGATTTTTCTGAATATTGCGAAATTGATTTGACAGAAAATTGTGATGTTGATCTCTCTGAATCTTGTGGTGATGCCGCACGTATGGAACCTCTTGGGGAAGATGCACCGGATTTGCTTCGTATTGAATTTGATTTTGATCTTCTGGGTGTAGTTCTTGGGGATGACCTTTTGGAAGCACTAATTGAAGTAACTAAACTATCTGGCTTTTCAATACTAGATTTTCTATGACCTTTGACACTTGACCTCCTCTGACCTGGTGGAGGGAGTCGAGTTCTTTGTACTGCATTAGGTACAAACTGACCTAGACTAACACTAGTTGCATCACTCTCTCCTTCTGGTTCATCCACAAAGTTTTCAACTTTAGCAGCAGCGGCTAAAATAGCAGCGTTCAAATGAGCCTTGTTTTCAACTATCGTGCTACCGAAATCAGAATCATCCTGAGAATAAGTTTCGCTAACAAAACTGCGGGCAGACAACCTGGATTGATTTCCAGATCTGGGCGACGGTTTAACAAAGTTGCTGAATTCGACAGGTCCGTGTCCATTGACCTGTCCATTAGTTCTGTGGCTGGATTTTTGTGACCTCTGTGATTGATCGTCAAATTCTTCAGATATATGATCACTTCTATATCCATTAGTTCTCTGATCTAAATCACCACTCTGATCAGAAGCGTTATCAGAATACCCTGATTGTATTCTCTCTTCCTGACCCCCCTCCTCATCCTCTGATAGACCATCTTGCATCATTCTCTCTGCAACATCATCAACCGATTCCTTCAAACCAAAACCATAATCATCATCACTTTGTGCATGCTCTACGTATTCTTCCTCTGGATACTTAGGAGGTCTAGGAGATGCCTGCATGTACATCTTCATCACAAGATCGGCATCTTCCGGTGGAAGCCGTTCATCAACATCACCACGATTATGTCCATCATCGTTTGGACTCCCTGATGATTCATCAAATAACACCCCATGTTCTCTGAGTTCGCTCTCGTTCATTATTCCACTCCCATAATTATCATCAAGGTGAAGTATATCTCCATCAAACCCCGAGCCATCCCCAACATCACTTCCTCTTAAGGTGTTCCTCAGGGATCCATCCCTGGTCCCATTTTCTGAACTTTCTTCTACAACGTCCAAAACTCCTGTAGAACTTTGACTCTGTTGATTCATGACTGTTTCGAGGTTTTCAAATTCGTAAAGTGAACTTCGTTGGCTGAGACTACGATCTGTGTGTTGTTGACGAACATCTTCGTTATCGTTGTAGGCGCTGCGCCCATCGTTGCTTTGGTTTAGGCTTGCATCGCTGTTGAAGGGAAAAGAGTCATTATGATGCTGTGAATGGTAATCTTCTTGATCAGTCTGATGATCTGCTTTTGTAAGATACCCTGCATCAACCACTGAAAGGGAAAAACAAGTAAAAACAGAATATCAAATCAAAATCACCAATTTGTTGAATAAATATACTGGAAAAATAATGAAGTGCATTTCTTTTATTTCTACGCTGAAACACTTAATCTCAATAGATGTAGAAAGACACAATACAATATTTTAATTTCACGGTCTTATGAAGGCTGCATTGCTTCAGCCAAAAATATGGGGCAATGCAGTTTTTAGTCTGTTCAAACCACAAGTTTGGGTTGAGTTCTAAAATAGATTTTTTGATTTGGTTCAACACAACCAAAAAACAAAACAACAAAATATTTTAAACCAATTGTTTTTTGGAATATGTAACTGAAATTTACAAAGTATTCAACAAATCACTGTATCTCTTTATAAGGAGCGTACCGTTGTTGATTCGTAATGAATCCACAGTTGATATTCAAATTAGCGTGTCACGCACGGCACAGCGTTTACTGAAGTGAGTTTACGCAGTACACATAAGTCAGCGCACTGCTCCTCGCATGTCGAGCACTTAGTACGTGCAAAAGCCCGGTGTTTGGGAACAAATGAAAACGTCAAAGCAGCAAACATTCATAAACTAGCACTTTGCTTCAGATTTTGCTAAATATGAAGATATGTAGTATAAATAAGATCTGTTATTTTTATTGAAAACATGTAGAATTTAATTCATATATGTTTTCAGGAAGATTTTCGTTGTTGAAAGGTATTCAAACACGCCACAGAGTTGTTCATCGCCAATCAACAACTCTTCATCCGATGCGTCGGCGTATTTTTTTTTACACGCTCGGGTGGCTAAAGCCACCCTCGCAAATACGCAGAAGCATGGATGCATCGTTGTTGATTCGCGTTAACAACTCTGTGGCGTGTTTGAATACCTAATTGTACAAACTATTGCACGGCATGAAACAAACCTGTGTGATATCATGATATAAAACAAATATTGAATGCCTATATGCACCTGCAATAGTAAAAATATATAATTCGGTCAAATTTGGACTGATCCATTTCACGAGGCGTAGAAAAGTCAAAATTTGACCTCATGATATATTTTGTACTATTGCACTCTCAGACATTCAATATTTGTATAACATTGAACAGCATACACCTACCCACAGGGGATGACTTGCTTTCAGTAGCGATATGCCACTTGAAAATTTGAAATTTAGTGCCACCCATAAAAATACACAAATTTTCAAGAAAAAGGGTCTCATTCATGTACAATATCATTTTGAGTCAAATTTATTAAAGACTCATAATTTTCTCCCCACTCATATGGAAACGTCCCATGCATCTGCTCAATGTAAAGTTTACATGCCTCTTAAGCACAGCAAGACAGCTGTTAATTAAGCAGTCGCTGTTCTATCTTCTGTCACTATGAGTTTATTTTGATAAAAAGTTAATGCCTTGGCTCGGTATTGTCATCTTTAAAGTATACTTCATCATAAAAAATATTACTTCAAAAATTTTTCTTACTAAGAAGTTCCCGCGTTTTTGACCAAAAATCTGTTTTTCAATGGCAAAATGGTAA
>JXSR01S033702.1:0-11082 GCA_000969725.1 Ophiothrix spiculata
ATTAATTGTAGTTTAATCACATTTGATAGTAAAACCACAATTGTAAACCGGAGTAATTCTCTCTTATTAATACAGACCTTGATCTTTCAACAAAAGCTTCAAAGACTGATTGATGTCTTAAAATGTAAATAAAAACCACTAACAATTGATATGTGCATGTCAGTATCAGATTTCTGACACAAGTGCTACATTCGCAATCAACACTCAGAGAATGGGGCAATCTACACAGAGTGCATATCAAGATGTACACCCATCTTCAAGATTCAGATCTGAGATCCGCATCTCCGTAGACTGCGCATATGTACATAGAGTGCTGTACAGCACATCCAGATCGGACTCCCATGTAGCCACAGTTGACTGCAAAGTAGCTTATTGAAATGCACATTTATTTGGATTTGCACTCCCGTGTAGATTGCTCCTATATGGTACATATCAAGGAATGCCATTTTATTGGTCCACAAGTTTCAAGGGTAAGACATACCTGAAGGATTACTAATGAAAATGTTGGCATGACCTTGTTCCAATGGGCAGGGTATCACAGCTTCTTTAGCAGTAAAACCAGGAATAACTTCACTAGTCTTCCTCACCTATTTTCCTACAAGATAAATGTTGTCCTGAAAATTTGACGTGATTCCGACCATTCGTTTTGAAGTCACAATTTTTTTAGCATTTTGAAAATTCCTGTAGGCTCCTGTGTTGTGTATCTTGACAAAATTGTGATTTAGCAGATTTACAATGTTAATGCCATTTTTAAACTTGCAATGTATCAACTTTTATTTCAACTCCCAAAAATTTGAAAAGAAATATTTTCTAGATATTGTCAAATAGGAAACTGAAAACTTCAATGCAAGTTTTCTCGGTTTTCCATATTGCTTCAAAGATTCATAACTTGACTTTTGGGTGTCATATGTGACCCGTCATACTGAAAGGTCCCTTAAGGTCGGCATAGTAAATTACGAGATATGGGCCATTGAAGCTGAGCAGAGTCAAACATCATGTCCAAGGTCAAATTTCTAATTTCAACAGAAACGTTACCTTTGAAGTGCATTCTATCATATTAAACAGGTCCCAACATCCAAAACATAAGATAAATGTTTTAAAAACCGAGATAAAAATCCTTTCTTCATTCATGTTTTACCAATACACGAAAAAATGGGAAAAAGTATACATCAAAAACTATACCCTAACCCTAACCCTTAAACTAACCCTAACCCTAACCCTACACCCTAACCTAACCTAACCTAACCTAACCTAACCCTAAACCCTAAACTAAATCTAACCCTAACACTAACCCTAAACCCTAACCCTAAAATTCTGGATGGGACCTAAAGTACACTTGGTCAGAAACTTTAAACTCGATTTTCTCAGAACTAAAGTTTTCTTAATCAGCCAGATACGTTTTACCAATTTGGATGTAACTTTGCAATCAAACATCCAATAACCAAAAGCAAGGTGTCAATTTGAAGCTTAAAATATAATCTTTTAGATTAGACCAAAAAATCAATTTTGATTTTGGAACCCTTAAGGTACCTTTCTATATGACTGGTCACATATAAACTGAAACAAGTATCATTTTAAAGTTGAAGATATGTTCTTTTTGATTCTGCAACAAAACAAATTTATCACAGGCCGACTTAACTGGAGGTTTTTGATAGACGATCACCTAGTACGAGGGGTGTTCAGCAAGTTCATGGTCTGATGTAGGAAATAAATTATGCAGTTTTCATTAAGGCAAAAAAAAAAGAACTCTGTCTCAGCTTACTTAAGGTCAAAACCCTAAGCGCTATGCATTTTTTTTTTTAGTAAATTTAGTAAAAAAGGGCTACGCGGATGCGGAAATACCCCTAAATTTTTTTTAATTGCATTTTTCGGCCACTATTTTTTTTCACGGCCGAGGCTTTTTATTTAACTTTTTTTTTCCAGTAGTAGGAAAAAAAATGAAAATCTCTCAAAAACCTAAAAAAAAAAAGAAATGCGCTAAATTTGGATTTTTAAAAGCTATGCGCACGGGAAGCTGAGACAGACTATTTTTTTCTTTGGCCTAATATGCTATGTAGTTCAACTTGATTGATGAATATGTCTTTAAATATAACAAAGTATTACATTTCTAAGATTCATTTAAAAATACATATACTTTTCTCCCTATAAAGTTCAAAAAGTCCACTTACAATTTGTTAGTAGGGAAATTTCACTTCCTAGCAGGAAGCTTTCTCAAACTGTACTGGCAGCCAATGAGATCTTGACAATATGACGTCATCTTTAGTTGACGTCTAAAGCAGAATCTGAACTATTAGCAAGGGACAATGTGAAAACAACTAGAAGAATAAGGGAATCCATATGGATCAGGAGGAAAGGAAATAACAGAAACAGTGCCAAACTAATGAATGAAGACGAGGGGGCCTAACAACTAAGTCTTATATATAATCAGCTGATCATCAAGATCATATCGACTGCCAGTACAGAATTAAAAAGCTCCCTGTTAGGAAGTGAAACAACACTACTAAAATAGTAGGTGGACTTTTCATACAAGAACTTTATAGGAATTTGTATTCAAAGATATACTTTTCTTCTTTCTTACCTGTGAATTGAAGTTCTGCCCTGACACATTAAAACAATGAGGCGTACCAAAATGCCCACTGACTGTATGAATCTTCAGCTTATAATCTCCTTTGGGAAGTGGAATCTGTAAGAAAGAAAAGGTCAATGATAAATTGTTTGTTGGAGGCACCCCTTCAATACACTGCATTAAGATCAACATTTGGCACTGTTAATATATTTTCTGGAAGAGAACCTTCAAAATAGAACATTCTATAATAAGATTATTATTTCAAAAATTTCCTTTTTTTTTAATTTAGTAAAGTTTATTATCATGATGATATACCTTTTGATGTAACATCATGACATAATTACTGTCAAAGATTTTTTTCTTTTTTCTCACTGAAAATGGGGAAGCAGGTTAGCGCAGCGGTACTTCCCTCGCTTTGCATCAATGAGCCCAGGACTGTCGTGGGTTCCATCCCCGGTCCCGGTGCTGTATGTGCATTTGGTTTTCAGTCCATACTCGCTTCAGGAGGTTTTTCTCCGGGTGCTCCGGTCTTCCTCCTGAACTTAAAACTGTCACCAGATTTGTCCATCATAGTCTGCCCCACCCAGGATATGGGAAGCTGCATAAAGGGTACATATTACAATCTAACCAAGGATAGGATATGCGCTTGAAAAGGCCGCAAAGCGCCTAAATAAAGTGAAATAATTGTGACGATCTATCTGCAGCGAATCATGAGTGGTTTGATCTAAATGGAAAAATTGCTATGCAAAAAACAGTTATTATTATCATTATTATCAAAATGTCTCTATTTTCTTTGGTCCTTACTTTGTAGCTCATGTCGTCAGCAAACTGCGGATGTGTTGTATTGTGTGTGCCATAGATGAAGCCATCATAGGTGTTAGACATTACTGAGTACAAGTTGGATTTGCTTGAAATGAATTCAGAATATTTCCGTGTGCACATGTATCCTATAAAAGAACGAAGAGAAAAATACATGTTGTAATTATAATGAGAAAGGTAATAATTTAAGTATCCCCATTTGCAAGCATTGCCGTCACAATGACAAGTCATGAACAGACTGAATTTAAATTTGGCATAAAATTATGCAAATATGTTGTGTTGCATTCCGGACAGCTAGTAGAATTGCAAATACTACACACTTTACTCTATAAATCTTGAAGTATGGAACAAGCCCAAGGGGGGGGGGGGGTAACTGGGTATTCTGACCGGGTAACCACCCGCGTTACCAAAAATGCGAGACCTGGACAGGTCTCGAGACTTCCAATATAGGTTATCAAAATCGAACTGCACTCTGCAAGTCTCACATAGAGTATCAAATTTGTCTTTTAAGTCCCTGATCGGGTATCAAACTTAGAAAGAATCGTTAAATTAATGACAATGGTGCCATATTTGCCAATAAAAGTGTTTCAAATACCAAAAAACACTTCTTAAAAGTGTTCAAATGGTGTACATTTACATTTTACCTATGATTTCTTGTAATAATTATTTCGTCACATTTGCGTACAGTCTCAGATAGGGTATTCATTTGAACAGGTATGGTCTCAGATAGGGTATCCATTGGAACAGATATGTTAGAATTATGGTCTCAGATAGGGTATCATTTCACTCATTTTTGCCACATTTTTCACATAGGGTCAACTTCGGAACCTTGGGTGGTTACCACAAATATCAGTTACTCCCTGGGGGAACAAGCAGCCGATTAACACACATTAATCAATATAACCATAAGTGGAAGTAAATTATTTTTCTGAATCATGAACAATGTACCTACATTTGCTGAATATTCAAATGAACATATGTTCAAGGTTTTGTAAATGTTTACCAACAAAATTAGCCGAAAATAATACCAAAATCATGAATAATTAAAGTACAAAAATATTAATACACAGTGATTTGGTCTTAATCAATCATTACTAGTCTCTTACACAATACAGTTCACAATGTTGTAGAATACAAGGGATATGCTATGGATATCATGATAGAGTCAGATTGCTTGTTGCATGCTTCAAGATTTATACAGTGTACAAAGTGACAACTACTCTAAAATGACTTTTAAAGAAAATAATTTGTTATTTTAAAGGAAGAAAGTAACATCTGCAATAGCTATTTATAATATTACCAAAAAATACTACACCAAAAATCCTGAAGTCAGGAACAATCCAGAAGAATCACACCCCTGCTATTAAGGAAAATCAATTTATGAAAAATAGTTCTAATTGCAATTATGACTTGAAATTTTGCATTTGATGAATCGTGACTTACCTTTTTCTGGATGCTCCTCAAACAATGACTGTGTGTCTACATAAACCACTTTATTACTGGCTTCGTAAGCTGGTCCCGCGCAGTTAACGGCAAATAACACGCCCGGTGGCTGAACCTGCAGCTCTATTGGGGACCCGGCTAGCTCCACTGGTACAGGATTGTTGTCTGAAATTAACATTGAATTTGATTTGATAAATTGACATATAAATCTGGTTCTGAAAATAATATTATACCTTTCACCAATGGATATATACAAGGGGGTATCAAAAAGTTTTAAACTTTACCCAGAAGGGATTGATCGAGCTATATCAATGAAATTTAGTCAGAATAGTCAATCATCGTTATGTACATTATGGTGCAGAAATTGTCTCATAAGTAGGTTTACTTTCTCTACAGGTGATGATTGATGTCATCTACTTACCCGCTTAAAACATAAGCAGCATGGAGGAAATTGAGACATGCGGCATAATTAAGTCCCTGCATTTGAAGGGTTACAGGGCCCAGTAAATTTTTTGGCACCATCAAAGTTTAGTTGTTTGATACCATAGTATCCGGTAGGGCTTCCTCTATCCATTGATACCAAAATTATGGAAATCAGTCCATGAATGACGTCACAATGGTGTAATAAAACATGGCCGACCTGAAAATGTTGATTTTCATTGAAATATAAAATCAGATTTTTTCAATAGAGAGGAGCCCTACAATAACGACCTAGAGGCAGTCAGTTAAAAGTGGGAGAAACGTGTTACTTTGCACATTGACTATGCAAAGATGCCTAAAGTATCTCATAATGAAATTTTGTTCCTGGCGCCATTTCTTCTGGGTAAAGTTTAAAACTTTTTGATACCCCTCGTATAGTAGGCTATCACAACACAGTTACTTTTCGTTTACCATGTTGTACCCACACTTTGAGACTCTTAAAAACAAAAAAGCAGGAAAACTTGGCAAACTCAGGTTAAAATAAAAAAAATCATGACAGACGCTCCTGGAAACTAGAACACATGTGTACCTGTTTCGTGCACAAACTGTACAATGTCTTCTTTCTTGTTTCTGTTTATAAAGCATATTTTTTATTGATATGATATTGATATGACTTTGTAAAGAAAACAGGAATTTGAAAGAAAAAAGATTAAGATTTAAAAGATCTTGGGCTTGCTTCTGAACAAATCTTGGGGTACAATAACTCTGCTCCATGAGCGACAAAAATGAAATGGTGGTGAGCACAGGTTCAACTTTTGAATTTCTTTGGAGTACTCCCAACAGTGTCCATGCATCATTATTTGGAAGGTATTTTCTTACAGAAAATATGTTAACAGTGTAAAATTTTAAAAGCTGTGCATTGAAGATATGCCTCCAAAATATCAGAAAATTTGCAAGATTTTTTGTAACATGATATTGTGATGAATTCAGATGTGAATAAAAGAGTACTAATATTTGCTACTTACACATATCATTGACAAGTGCATACACTTGCACAAGTTTCAATCCTGGGCTGTTCTCCTCATTAGTTAACTCCCTCTGGAATCCTAATCTGCCATCTGGCTGTTCCAATAATTGTGTCATGCTGATCGTATCAATAGTTTTGCTGTTCAGCATTATTTTCACAGGAACTGCTTCACCAACAAATCCAAGGATAGTTTTGCCTCGAATGTCTACCCTGCCACAAAATTGAGTGTCCCGACCTGTTGCCAAGCAACTACGTTGATTGCACCTGTATCAAGATATAACAGCAGTCAGCGCTCAGCTCACTAAAAAAATCGTTTATGGGTATGAATATTCATGAGGCATAATTCTCTAATTTAAAAAGCCTATAAACTTGCCAAAATAGCACAAAATCCGAAACAAATTTGCAAATGGAAGTATAAATGTTGTAAAAACATTATGAAATTCAAAAAAGATTTAAATTGTTGGATACATCAATGCATTTTTGTGCAATTTTGCAAGTGTTTATTTTCATTGAATGAGGTCAAATTTGGACTTAATATTTAACCTGATATATATATATAATTTTAGTCCTAATATATTTTAGCAACTAGGATGAAACAATATACGTCATAAAAGTAAGTGTTGTTGACCAGTTTTAACCAATATTGATGATTTTTCTTGAAGTTTGCCAAAAATCTTATGCAATGCTATGCACAAACTGTGGTCACGCTATGCCGGCAACATTATACTTGAGTGGCTCCTCCCGAGAATAGCCTGTAACTCATTTACAAAATACTTAGCTACATGTAAAAAATTGGCGTAACTTTGGGATTGGGCGCATATTCATCGGGTGTCCCTTAAAATAGGTTGCACTTCTTTGGGCAGCAAAGAGGCTAAAATGTATCACAGTGTGGGATATAGGTGTCAGCTTAAGGGTTTTGCAGCATTTTCAACAACAATAAAGGAAAAGAAAACACATAAAACATGAAATGGAGTACAATTATTAAGTTTGTTTACGCAGTACCCTTGAAAAGTGCATTGCTTACAAACAGTGGCGTGACCAGGTTTCCGAAAGTAGGGGGACAATAAAGACGTATTGACCAAGCGAGTGGAGCGAATAACAGGTGGGGTCCAGGGGCCTGCCTTAGGGCCCCTGGTGGGGGTCCAGGAGGCAAAGCAGCTGGAAACTCCTGGGTTTAGCCCCTTATATTTTCAGCCTAAATGTCTATCCGTTCTGTGTCACGGACACCAAACATAATTTGCAGGGGTGTAAGTTATATTGGCTCCTTTGGGCCTGGGATCAATGTGGTTATTATCTTATATTTTCAGTGAAAGGCCTACCTGCTTCGTTGTATGGGCACCCGACGTGACCAGGATACCGTATTTTGCATCCTGGTGTAACTCTTTGTAATTTTATCACATTTTATTTCAGGCCTACCCGCTCAGCCACTCTGTTACAAGGGCACCCGGTCTCCTCATGTTTATTTGCAGGGGTGTATCTCCCAAGGATCAATTATTTAAGAAATTCCAGTATATTCTCAGTTAAAATCATACCCTCACACCTACAAGTAGGTACCAAGGACAAGACATGTGTTTAACGAAACTAACGAAGAAGCTGCAAGATTCTCGCTAATTATAATTTGTGATTCTTTTACTTTTTCTTCATCGTCTCTTTTCCTCCTTCTTTTCCTTTTCTTTCCTTCCTTTTATTTTTTTTAACCTTTTGGCCGGGTGCCATCTTGGTCCAGGTGCCCGTGCCGGGCAGATACCCTGGGACCATAGGAGTTATGCCACTGATGTAAAAGTTTCAACCTACCTGTCAATAGGACTCTTGACATCTTCAGGAATATTGGCAATGAACGCATATCTGCTTGGCAAGGCAGGACCAACGATACATAGCTCATTATTGACCACCGACACGGTCCATACTGATGCAGACTCCAAGGTACCAGAACTGCCTGAGATGTAGGAGCACTGCATGCCTTGCTTCTGTAGTGTCACTTGGTAGATGGCAGAGGTTGTAGCATCACCAGTACCTGCAAAGGTAGGAAATAAATAAATGTTTCAAAGAGATAAAATTGTTTCTTTGTCTTGGTTTTAACCAGACAACCACTAGTGTGCCAAAAAATAAGAGCCGGGGGGACAAAATTTTGGTAGGTATGTGAGATCCGCGATATCCAACAAAGGGTCTTGCAGAACAGATTTTGGTCAAAAATAGGGTCTATGAAACTGATTTTTTCCCAAATTGAGGTCTCAAGAACTGCCCTTTTCCCATAAAAATATGACTATTTGACCTGAAAATCACCCAAAATTAGCTTTAAACATAGTAAAACACATTTTTTAATCATTTTCTTTGAAAATAGGGTATTCGGAACTGAAGTAATCTTGAAAAGAGCATCTTGGGGACCGGAAGAGGAGGCTTGAAAAGGGGGTCTTGAGGGCGACACATACCCGTACCATCCGTCAATGTAAGTAGCCCTCCCCCTCCCCCCGAGAATATGAGATCTTAACAGGTCTTAAGACTTACAATATAGGGTACAGGGTTCACAGTATTTTAAGAAATTGAAATTCCATGATGATTATTTTCATGAAAAAACACAAAAAAGTGGGTTACTTTTCCAATCATACGACCATGCATAAGAACCTAAAAGTACAGGGGCCGTATTCATAAAGCACACTTACACTTAAGTGCAACTTTTACACTTAAGTGTAAGTTCAAGTGAAACACTTAAGTGTTTCCCTTACACTTAAGTGATTCCCTTAACTTTGAAGCTGCAATTTTAAGTGCAAAAATCCTAACTATAATTTGTAAAAAATATTTCCCAGGATTAAACTGACTCTCTTTAGTCACACTGGATGTGTTTTCTTGTTTGAAAAAGAAAATCTTTTGAAATATATGCTATAGAATACCCATGTGACTTAAGGGCAACTCTTAAGGGTGCTCCAAGGTCCCCTTAAAAGTTGCCCTTAAAATCATAAGAGTTAAGAGTTTCCCTTAAATATTTGTTCATTTAAGTGTAACTCTAGGAGTTTGTCTTAAAATTCAGCAGATTTAAGGGAAACTCTTAGAAAAGTTGCACTTAAGTGTGCTTTATGAATACGGCCCCAGGCACCTGACACACTGGTTAAAGTGGCTGACCGACTACTGCTAGTTTTGGGCCAATCAAAATTCCCTGACTTTTCCTTGTTTTTTAGGCAACTTTATTAAATTCTCTGACTTTTCCCTGGCTGGAAAAAAAGTAAATAATTACTGTAAAACAAGAAATATTTGCTAGCAATTTAATTTTCGCTAATTTCGCTAATACCACAAAATCGCAAAATTAATTTGCCGCTAATATTAATAATGGACAATGATTTCAATGGCATGGTGATGCAATTAGTGAAATTAAAATGCTGCCAAAAACCCAAGATTCTGAAATTCACAAAATTTTCTTTCAGTAAATATTTCTTGTTTTACAGTACCCGATTTCCCTGATGGGCTGGGAACCCTGGGGCAGCAAAATCGACCTGGTGTTTGCAAGTCTCACATAGGATATTATATTTAACTTTTCAGTCTGTGACAGTCTATCAAACTCAGAAAAAATGATGAATTGAATTGATGGTAGTAGTATCTGCATTGCAAATGAAAAATGCTTCATATACATAGTACTCTATTTTTTGTAAGGCCAAAGAAAAAAAATAGTCTGTCTCAGCTTCCCGCGCGCAGAGCTTTTAAAAATCCAAATTTAGCACATTTATTTATTTTTTAGGTTTTTGAGAGATTTTCATTTTTTTCATATTTTTTCCTACTACTGGAAAAAAAGTTAAGTAAACGGCTGCGAACAAAAAAATTGTGGCCGAAAAATGCAATAAAAAAATATGTAGGGAAAAAAAATGGTGCCAAATCCGGGACCTCCTCTCTAAATCTATGGTGTCAACATCAAATAAATACACCAGAAAAAGTATATATGAGTGGTGCTCTTGCAAAATGAACGGAAAGTTGTGATTGAAGATTTTGAATAAATGGCTGCTAAAGTAAAAATATGGTGAAATGATAAAATTTCGTTTTTTTGACATCAAACGCATTAATCCGTATGTGTTAAACTATACCTCACATTTTGAAGGTCAATTATGCTGGGAAGTGCAATAATTCAAGGGTAATTGATTGCATTTTGCTATCTCACATTATAGTAATCCGAATCACTTTAAAATAGATTTGAGACTTTTTTACTGCCAGATTTTGAGTGGACTGCCTTATATGTATTATATATTATTCAAAAGCTGAGATTATAGAGAATTAAAACTATGTCGTAACTCAATTTTGAAAATTGTGATTTTCTGCTCATTTTGCCAGAGCACCACTCATATTCTAATCTATCTATCTATCTAGGCTAATGTTCATCCACTTGTAGAATGAAGCCCTCCTCATAACATTTCCATTCCTGCCTATTTCTTGCTATCCTTGTCCATGCAGCCGTTCCCAAGTATGTTGTAATATCATCTTGTATGTTGTAATACCTTCTTTTCTGTCTTCCTCTTTTTCTCTTGCCATCTCTTGGTTGCCATTCTGTTAGCTTATATGTCCACCTTTTGTCCTGAAATCTTGCAACATGCCCAGCCCATCTCCATTTTGACTGCCTGATTTTGTCAATTATATCCATAACCCCAGTTTTCTGTCTGATAGTTGTGTGGTTTACCCTGTCTCGAAGCGACAAGTTCATCATTTTTCGTTCCATAGCTCTTTGAGTAGTAATAAGTTTCTGTTCCAGTTCTTTTGTCAATGACCATGTCTCTGCACCATACTCTCTAAATTCTGAAGATTGAAAAAGTCAATCGTGCTTGGAGTGACT
>JXSR01S033703.1:17906-28406 GCA_000969725.1 Ophiothrix spiculata
GGTATGCATACGGTTTATGCGTCTCATGTTCGGTAATGATACGTTGAATCCCTGGTACATTGCACATGACGGATGCACACCGTACATTAACGATTGCATAACGTATGAGTAGCGGACGATTAGCGTGCAAACCGTACAAACTCCGTCCATCAACTGTACACACACCGTCCTGAAAATTTTGACCTTGCTCAAAACATGACAACGTACTCAACGTACGCAAAACGCATTCACGCCGGATGGATAACGGATTGAACGTGTTTCTACCGAATGCATAACGAACATCACCGTACAGTCAAAACAGTGTACGTTATTCGTACGTTTTCGTCAATACGGTGATGTGTGACAGCGCCTTAAGGTAAATCGAATGAGCAAAAGTAAATCCAACACGGCAGTGCAAATCAGGATAATTACATTTGGCCCAAGCTAAGTAATTGAGGCGCGAAATATATACGGGCTCAATTCAAATCTGTAGTTACGCATTTTTAATTTTGTAAATTTTTAAATATGATAAATTAGTTTTCGCGGTTTCAATCATTTGTCAATTTATGTGCGCGCTTACAACAAATTCAAACACAAACAGGCTTGACATTAAATGTTGACTGTAAGTTTTGGCCAACTTAAAAATGTCTGATTATCCCTATTTTTGGTGTACATAAGGAATAGAGTCTCTTTTTTTATCTTTACTAGTGATTTCATGTCCACGATCAACTTCAAAATGACGTCAACAGTTTACTTCGAAAACGCTTTTTTGTCATAAATGCAACATTATAATCACTTGGCATGACTCGATTGCGTTAACAATTTGGTAGGTTGATATTCAGGGAGTAGCAATGGAAGTACGCATGACTTTCGAAATGTGCAATGCCAATAAATGGTCGTGAGAACAATGAATGTCGGAGCTAAAGCATGTTTCTTTACATTCACAATTTCCATTGCTTGAAAAGGCTTCAAACTTTTCCTAAATAGTACCAAAATTGATTACTGAATCAAAAAAAAAAAAGGAGTTCTCACCTTCCTTCACTAACCGTAAATACATTTTACGTATCATTCAAAGATTTAATTTAATGTCAAAAAGAGCCATTTTTGCTGACAATGTTCGAGACTTTGAAGTGAAAATAGAACATGGCGTTTTGACGCTTCAAAGTATAAAATTGCTCAGATTCATCTTTTGTTCACGACATTCATGTTCAAAACATAACTAAAAACAAAACGGAAATAACGAAAATATGTTTTATGTGATATTCTACTTACATCAGCTGTAAATATCAGTAATAAATCCTAGATTTTCCGGTTTGAGATATCCAGTATTACGTTGTTGCTTTCATGTAAACGCAGTTGCTGTAAGTTTTTTGAGTAATTGTCAGCCCAATATGCTCAAAGAAACTCTGGTCACAGGTAAAGAACTAACACAAAGAAAAAAATCGAAAATCGGACAAACCGTTTCAAAATGGCGGCCAAGCCCACAAAGCAAAAAAATAATGTGTACAAGGAAGCTGCAAAAAAAAAAAGTCATATTGCGCATGGAATAAACTTGTCATTTTAGCAATGGTCAGAAATATGGTATTCTTCCAAAGTTGAACAAAATCGCTTTTATACTGTATAAATACATAACAATTGTTGTTGTTTTTCTTTATCCATTCTTAATGTGTAGATCAGTAAGCCCTATATTTTCTTTTGATGGACGGTCACATATATCATGATGGTGTATTTTAAGCTATTTTTATCCATTCTTGGAGGAACACAAATTGTTTCTATGCAATATAATATATACAATTATTTTCGCAGAAGCAAGACACAATGAGGATTCGTGTACTCACGGGGTTTTTCCCCTTTGGAGGAAGGTTAAAATAAAAGATAATAATGCAGAATACTATGCATGATGATGAAAATATATAAAATATATTTGCTGGTAAAAAATCGAAAAATATATTGAAATAATTATATTTGCTGGTAAATAATTCCAACTGGCATTTTTGCCGAGGTGATGTATATAATACATTACCATAATTTGCGTCATAAAATTTGTTGTAATATCTTAAAACCTATCGTTTTTCAGATTTCGTTATGCGAGTGCAATAAAGTCGTCGTATCTGCAAAACAGTCTCAGTTTTTCATAAATGTGGTTTGCAGCTATTGAAATGGTTCTTCATGTGTTCTTCACTAGCTCTTGAAAATGTTCTTCAGGTGATCGTCACGTTAATAACCATTTCAACAGCCATTCATAAATGGGAGAAAAAATTTCGAGGGTTTTCGCAATCAAGTGACAAAGCGATAAATAATAATTCGAGTACACCAGTACACCAAAAGTAGCAAAATTTTTGCTGGCTGATGTTTTGGTGAATTATTTGCAAATACTTTAACATATGACCAAAATACATTTGCATAGCTGTTAGTAAGGATATTCGTTTCCCATACTGAGCAAAGAGAATGTTCCAGGTCTTCCTTGAGGTTTTTCAGAAAATGTTTTTGCTACTTGCTAACTTGTCCCAGAAGTGTCCATACGTAGGGAAAATTGATACTACTCCAGGAAAATTTGAATTTGAAAATGACGTACTACTTTGCCTTCGGGAGATCAAACATATGGACATTCAAAGTAAAATTTTACAGGAAAAACGGGAGACTATTTTTGGTGCAAATTTCGATTGATGCACCTTTTAAAATGCGTAAAGGCGGTTAAAGGGTTTATTAACGTCAAAAAGGGGGTCATGATAGTATATAGATCCAATGAACTTTTTTAGTACTTTTGGAACAATGTCAGAACTCTTTTTTGGCCCGCGGTAGTAAAAAGGTTGCCCACCACTGCTCTAGCCAATGACATTATTAAAGCTTGACAACATGTGCCTCACTGGTGTAAAAATTTGATTTCATGGATTTTAACATAATGGTTTGCTTTATTTGTGATCAAACTCGAATATCATTTTTGGCAATATTAACTTTACCTGAAGGTATATATGCTAATAAAGTCTGAAGTACTTATATGAAGCTCTATTTATGATAATTGTTGTAAATGTATAAAACTTTAAAACAAGGCTTTGACAGAATTCAAGTTCTAGTACTTGATATAGGTAGTTGTTTCCTATTCGTGTTTTACCAGCGTACATTGAAGGCTTCAAGCACTCATGAATTTGTAATAGTCCATTTCTGTCTATGACATGTTAGTAATTCTTTGAAATTCCGAATGGGGATTGACTTTAACCTGTCTGTTAACTGTTTTTGGAATTGAAAATATATGTTCGTTTAAATTATTTATTGAGATTTATTATCAGATTTTGAATACTTACAACTATCACAATATTTGGTATACATCTGAGGCACTTCACAGAGTCTCTAAATTATATACAAGCCTTGGCTATTGATTTGGTTTACATAAATAACTTCAAAATGGCGTCAACAGATTTATTCCAAAGAGTATATTTTTTCGCAATCTCATAAATTTACACCGCTCGGATCATCTGATCTTGTTCTATCAGTTATTGTCATGTTGTAGCACAGATACTTATTAAGGCGTTACAAATGATAAATCAGACTTCCGATATCGATTACAGAGATGGCAACCACAACACAAAATCCTCTACGGCAGCAACAACTTCTTACACTAAATCTTGGAATCAAACGATTTTCACCACAGATTGATGTTGCAAACATCGAAAGTCTAAATTATAATTTGCAATTTCATAATACGCATCTTGATCATAAATTGGTGAGACTTGAAAAACTACCCACAATTTTAGCCAAAAGTTGTTGAAATGTAAACCATTTTCAAAATAATCTAATCGCATTCACAAAAGATGATTATGTAAATGAAATCAATAGTCAAATATAGTGTGTGATCTCAAATAGACACTGCTCTTTATGACTGCTAAATATTGTGATGTATAAGTGGATAAAATCTTGCAGTAGTAAACATGAGATACTCTCTTAACAATTTTGACAAGGGCAGTAGCCATAATGTTAGAGCCTTCCAGTTATCAAACTACTAATGTTGTCATATTAGTTGTACATAGATTTGACTTCTGCTTTTATAACATATTTAGTTAAATTCTGATATTTACACAACCAATGACATCCACATGATTATGTTTAATTTCATGTCAGTTATTGAAGCCAATATGGTCATAATAAGGCGCAATAACCGCAATGAAAAAAAAATCAAAATAAAATACATGTTTCTGTGTTATTTTACTTGGTTTCTTTGGCAGATATTTTAATAATATTATGTATGGAATGTAACTACATGTATCTCTTTGCTTTTATAATGTTGGCATGTCTATTGCTATGGGTAATGCATTTCTATTGGATGGCAATCAAAGCATCTCTTACTATACAAGTATTCAGGAACATATCAATGGGACGTGATTTTGCCTCAAACCACTTGAATCGTCGATGTTTTAACAAGACGTGACAAACAAGTAGAAAAAAGCGTCCATAATTCTTTTCACAGATTTGCTTTCGTAGTTGTAATAGCAAAACGTCGTTACCTAAATGTCATTTTATCGAAATTATGGATTAAGGTGTATTTTTAAGTACATTAAACTGTATTCCTTTCTTTGTTTGTTCAAAATGTCCATAATAACTTGCAGCTTAAAAATCCCATACAGTGTCACAGGGCTTGTTTTTACTTTTTCAAATTGGCTTTAATATTGTTTTACTATGCACTATATTCAAAATTGTGTGTTGTTCATCTTAAACCAGCCGTAAATGCAGTAAACATTTTTGTAACAGGTAAAAATATATGCAAAAGGTCGTAAAGTGACGAAATTGATGTTTGTGCAGATTCAAAAGCATTATCCTTGCTTCATAACACTTTTCAAATTTTTATTTTAAGAAAATTTGAAAGTATTTGTATATTCTGAAGACCCTCAACAGAAAAGATAGGGTTTACTGATCTGTTAACATGTGTATCTAGTTTCATCGTTTACGCCATGACAATCTGCGACAGACCATAACTTGACTTAGATGAAAATTTAGATGGAAAAGAGATAAAAAAGATAAAGATAAATCAGTATCAGTAATCTGTCGTTGGTATTTTAGAAGTAATGTGATGGGTGTTTTTTCATTGTTAACGTCACGGCACCTCTTGACTAGAATGTATCGTGCCCAGTTGTAGTTTTGCTAATTATGTCTGCATCCGAGTTATTTGAGACCTGTAATACTTCTTGTCGATTTCTGAAATGTAAAAAAGTAATTAATTCCTTGAAAATATAAACAATATTTCAACCTTCTTTAAACCACATTTCAGGTTTCTTTTTTATTTTCTTCAATTTTTCAAAGTATTTTACTTTTTTCAAAATTGCAGAAACTGTATTGGTAATTCGTTATATAGAAGAAACAAAAATGTCATAATAACTTTGCAGATATATTCTAAGAATAAGTTTTAAATTGACATTCTAATAATACGCAATTAATCAAAGCAAAATGAGTATTTCTTAGCAATGATAAAACCAGCATTCAAGTCTTGTTAACTTTTTAATTTTTGTCATAAATATGATTCATTTGTTCTTTTAAATACTGAGAATCAAGGGAAAAACACAATATTCAAAACGTGATTATCTCAGTTTGTTCAATACAATATGACTGAGGTTGCTAGCGAAAAATGTTACTTTTGAAATGCTATCATACCGACAGTTGTATTGACACCTATTAGGTTCCTATCATGACGAACTTTTTATATATTACAATAGCAAGGTCCATGATTAGTTTCCTTTGAAGGAACTCATTAATCGACATACCTTTGAGTTCTAAATATAGAGAAAATGCCTCTGAGACAATTCTGCTTACTTCACAAAAGTTAATGAATATTTCTATCTTATCTTGAGGTGCTTATATTCAAAGTGCTAAATAAAGACTTAACTGAATCTGTGAATGTTTTTGCATGCTAGTAATTACTCATTTCTACTTCTTTGTCGCTAATACATTACAAAGTACTTTACCTTTGAAATAAGTGCTATAAACTGACAAAACAGAAACAAGACCATAAAAGCCGACCAATGACCACTGAGTGATTCCGGAGATATTTAAGCTTGATTAAAGACCATCACTGTCTGACTTAAATTTCTACTGTATACGGCTGATGTGACCTGTAAGCACACCATTAAAATCATGTATTTAAACAGTTCGTATTTCCGGGGAAATGAGATTTTGTTGAGCCTTGTCAAACTGGAAAGGCTTTACCAGGTCATTTTTCTATTCTTTTTGTGCCATAAATTTAAATGTTCAATTAAATCACACTAACTATTGAACAATATTTGCATGATCCGATTAAGTCAACCTTTTTCAAACCAAAATGTTGCTCATACTTTCTTATAATCCATGTGATATCTATGGTTGAAAAATATTCCGTTCGTGAGATTTATGTTATTTGAGAGGTTACAGAATGTGTTCCGTAAAAATTCCGTACACTTCACGGATCTTTTGCGGAACAATGTCCGTAATGATGTTCCGTAAAATTATATATTTCCCGTAACAAATTACCAACCCGTAAAATTACGGGAGAGGAAAAAAATTGCTGGCATTTTCCCCATAATTTTACGGATTTTCCATTTTTTACAGTGTAAAAAAAAAAGAAAAAGAAAGAAAAACATAAATCAAGGTCAAAATGTCAGATTTGAAAATGTAAATTTAAATCAACCCGGCTATTTCTTTATAGTTTTATGGGATCCAGGTCACATACATGTATAATTTCCTCAAACTTCACATGCAGAATCAAAAAGAAACAAAATGTGTAGCAATTTTTAATTTATTCACATCAATCTGTTTTTAAGTTGATTAATTTTAGTGCTTACAACTTCCCATTATTATGTGCCCATATAATTTGCCACAGTGCCGATTTCAAATTTTGGTCACAATTACTCTCATATATGTGATGACTCACCCAAATACAGAAAATAAAATAAAAAGAATTTCCTGCAGATTTTCTGTTGTAAAATTTGATCGCCTTGATCAATTTCAACAAGTAAGGTGTCATTTTAAAGCTTAGAACATACTGCAACAAATAAAATGAAAAATTCAAAAATTGATATCATTTACATACAAAGTCCCCCCTTTCGGGGTGAGCCATCACATATTATATATCAAATATTTCTTCCTATTTAAGGCTCTGTCGCACATCACGAAACATAATAAACATAATAAAGTACTAATAACGTCATGGGTTTGGTAATCGATATACATGTATTTCAATGACTAAACCAGTGTACATTATCAGTACGTTATTCGTACGTTTCTTGATGTGTAACAGAGCCCTAATACGTTATCAAATTAAACCGATATTTCTTTCTTATGTTGCAAACTGATCAGAGATTGTCATATTTTATGTAACAAACTTTACTGAAGTGACGTGCCGTGCACTCCCATAAAATGGCCGGCATCGTAGACCGTCCTCTGTAAAGCAAAGGCTAGTAAAATATCACAGTGAAACAACATTCCAACATCTCATTGTTGGAAAAAGGACAGTAGCCTTATAACATGACAACGAGTTGTCCTCATAACTACACCATTTCAATCATTACATAATATATTGTGATTTATCATATTGGAAAATATGCGGTGTCGTATCAATTTATGATCAATTTATTTCACTAAAAACCTACTCGGCTATACATGAACACATCATATACGACTTGGCAGTACAAACAGTGGCCAATGCTTTGACATAGTATGACAAATGGCAGTGTTTGTTGACTGTATTTCTCTAGGCTAAATATGTCTCTTCCCGTCGTCCGATAAATTTCCCTACGGAATGCGAACTTTGCAATGATGAAGGAGAACATTTTACTTTAAAGGTATGTATTTCAGTAAAACAACACAAACCTTTTAATAATGTAAATTGAATGCAAATACACTGGTCTTAACAAGTAATTTTCCTTAAACTCATTGGTTACTTTTAAAGACACTGGCTATGGTTGCCTTTACATATAAACTATACCTAGCAGCATGCATTGCAAGGGTATTTGTGAAGAGCGTTCACATGCATGATTCTTTCTAAGATGAACTGTCCGTACCATTTTCATTTGAGATGCTTTAAAGAAAAAGCTAATTTCTTGACAACATGTCTATTTCGTTTTATGATAACAATTGAATTAAAAACAAGACTTTGCTCAATAATTTGCTAGCATTAACTTAATGCCAGTTTAAGTTAAAAACTTAACTTACTTCACTTAAACAAATTTACGCTACTTTTAATACAAAGCAGTAAGAACAAAACACAACAACGAATGAACAATGCAAACAAAGAAAAAATGAAAAGCAAAGTCTGTAGATTGAGATGGGCTTTGACATTCGATTTGAATGTGTCCAAGCACGGATGGAAATAGGCAGACTGTTGTATTTATGAGGAGATGCAACAGAGAAGGCTCTATATGTTAGAAGATGGAGTTTCAAGAAAACAGTTGATGAGGATCTAGTCTTCATAGCAGCAAGCCGAGATGTTATTTGAATACAGTCCATGATGTAGTTTGTACAAAAGCCATGTAGAACCTTGTAGACGAAGCAGAGTGTCTAAAAGATTTTGTGGTTTTTTTTCAATTAGCAGCCAGTGTAATTTGTCACGAAAAAAAGGAATATGGGTAGAGCGAGGTTGTTGAAAGATAAGCGGGCCAGATGCATTTATGCTGGAGTTTTTGAAGTCTGTTGAGGTACTTTTTTGTGATAATATTAAGCAAAATATTTTAATAAGCCAGTTTTGAAAGAACACACAATACGGTATGACTACATGTGTCAAAGTCAAAAAACGCCGGATCCGGTATAGATTTTGAGACCTGAGTGATATATATGATCTGACATGGTAAATCAAAAAACACTTACAACGACAAAGTTACTATAGTAGTCTCCTAGATACTTGCATTGTATCTTATTTATCTAACATTTATCAGATTATTCCTGTGAAAAGCAAAGTAAATGCAACAGTTTACGGTTTGCACAGGCAGTTTTTGTCGTATTGCCATTATATAGTAGCCAGACGCAGCAATAATAAAATAAATGTTATGAGTTCAATAATTCATATAATTAATCATATACGGTAGGTCAATAGATTTTTTTCAACGTATCATGCAACAGTAAGTTAGAGCCATAAAATAAAGGCAGACCGACTTTGTATGTGTTTAATACCATATACATTCGATTCCATGTATAACAGATTTTTGTAAACTACTTCTTAATAATAATTGATATGAGAAAATAACGGCAAACTATTAATGCCAGATTAAAAAAAACAAAATACACTGCGCGAAAGCAGAGCCACAGGCATAAATCAAAATCACATGTAATTGAACATCTTTACTTTGTCAAAATATACGCACTTGATGTAAACATTCGATTTTTTGAAATCTAAGTAAATTTTTTCTTGATATTTTACCAAACTTGAATGGCAGTTTTATCGATTAATGTCACCTGGTAGTTCATGCTTATTAAGTGCGAATTATTTAAATGAAGCTCTATTTTATCATTATTTTTGTAAATCTGATGGATGTATCAAAAATAAGGCTTTAACAGAATTCAAGTAGTTAATCTAGGCAGTTGATCTTCTATTCAAGATCTTACGAACGTCAATTGAATGCTTCGAGCACTCATGAATTTGTAATAGTCTATTTCAACTTCAACTTCAACTTCAAATTCATTCACAATATCACAATTATCACACATATAAAATACATTAAAATTGGCATAAACAAACAGACAGAACATGATATTGTAGGAATGATCAAAAGGCCAAAAAGGCCTGTAGGGATCATCCCCATACAGCAAAATTAAAACAAGGAAAATCAAAATACACTACATAAGCTAAACGGAAACAAACAAATAAAGACAAGAAATGCCCAAAGCTAAGAAAAAATCAAATCATATGTACTTTGATAGTAATTGAGTTTTGTACATATTTTTACAATGTTTGGTGCTTTTGCAAAGTTTTAGGTTTTTGTTTAATGAATTCCATAAATTGGGCCCTGAAACTCTGATAGACTGATCAGAGAAAGCTTTTTTTCTTTTATGAATGCTATAGTCTAGCATTTCTTGTTCTGTATTTGTGTACTTGATTGTGTTTAGTGAAATATCCCGAAAATGGTAATGGTAGAAGATAAGCTTGATGTTTATACATAAATATTCCCAATTCTACTTTGAAGGTGTCAAAAACATTTAAAATCTTATGCTTATGGAATAATGGTCCAGTTTGGCATCTATAATGCTCATATGAAATTGTCCTCATTGCCCATTTTTGCAGTTTGTATATTTTATCCAGGTAGGTTTTACATGCATTTCCCCATATCAGAACGCCATAATTGATGTAAGGGAGAACAAGGTGCAGTACAATGAATATAAAACATGTTGTGGTACAAAATGTTTCAATTTAGTCAATATTCCAATATTTCTTGATATTGTCTTAGTTATGGCATTGATATGATTTTTCCACGTCAGATTTTCATCGATAATGACACCCAGAAATTTTGTTGAGCCAACTCGAGATAGTGATACATTATCTAATATTACATTAAGTTTACATTTATCGTC
>JXSR01S033703.1:99789-110351 GCA_000969725.1 Ophiothrix spiculata
AAATTTCAATTGATTTACGTCAAAGCAAACTATTGTGAAGTAGAACCGGGGGATAATCAAAACTATCAGGGAATGAGTTGAAATAAGCCTAAAAATGCTCAACTAATTTTGGTAGGATGAACTGAATCGTACTCGTAAATTGGGCCGAATTCGTTTCTTCTGTCTGGATGGATTTGTGGTGATGAGAAATGACATAACAATTAGGCTGTTCTCTGCAAAGTTTATGCGCGAATTGATTTATATTATGCGTTGTTCTTTTTCCAGCACCTTTTGTTTTTTCACAATTATAGGCCAAACGTAAGAGAATGTCCGACCAAATAACCCGGACATTAGGGATCATAGATCGAATAGACTTGATACTGCTTTGAACCATATTTCTTATAGATTGCGACTTTATCTTCAGAATGTCGTTTGTGCCAATATGAATAATTATTGACGACGGGAAAGGATGTCTTGCTAACAGATACTGGATCTTTGGTACTAAAATATCCAATCCTTTACCGGGATAACCCCACCATTTCACCATTCCACCCCCGACTAGCTGCTGATTACTAGCACCGGCTCGATTTATTATTGAATCACCTATGATCCACGTCCGATGGACGGCTGTTCCTGAAATAAATATAAATTATCAACGCCATTCTTTTTAAATTATGTAAATATTATTCCAATAATTGATGAAGCCTAATATATGACTTGTATGCTTGGGACTTCCAACGCCCGAGTTCTTTAATATCCTCCTCTGATGACCCCCCTAAAACAGCTGCCGTCGCTGCACCAATTCTAAAACTGTGTGAACTAAACTGAGCAGGGTTGTAACCAATGAACTTTATACTTTCCTTGAATAATTTGGAAAATTCATATGACGTCAGGGGCAGACCATTAAAATGTATGAATAAGGGACCCTCTTGATTTGGCCTAATTTTTAAGAATTCAATGAGAATCTTAACCGGGCATAATGTTGGGTGATCAGAATCTGTTAAGTTTATCCTAGATGAAAGACCTCTTTGATCAGTCTTAGAATAACGAATTAGCAATGTAACCGATTTCTCTGATATCGAAATTACTTTTGATTGGTCCCCTTTTCTACTCTTATAAGTAAATTTGCTTAATCTAAGGAAGCCAAAGAATGCAAGAATGAAGGCTGTTTTATAAAGGATTGCTTCATAACTAGATGTACATAATGAATTGAGTGCAATAAGAATTTTTTCAAGCATGCATATGGACAATGGGAGCCGTTTGTCTGTTTGATGCTTAAGCTTACGGCATCCCTCTTTAACTTTTGTGACTAAAAATGATGTTGTTGGATCAAACCAGCCATTGACTTTATGTACAAATGATAAAGCAGACACACAAACAGCGATCAAAGACGCTGCTCTACCCGAAAGTGATAAAAACGAAATAAATGCAATTATGTGCATCTGATTTGCTGGCCAATTTTGGTTTAATTTGGCATCTTCTCTGAATGGCATAAAATTCAAAATACATCGTCTGTAGGATGCCCACGTTCCAGATGCTAGAGATGCAGAAAGAAGGCGCTGTGATTCACGTTTTAAAGGTTCCATAAAAATTCTGGCACTATCATGCCCACTGGATCCGCTGATGGTGCTAGTTTCTTGAAGCGCTCCATCTGAAAACGTGAAAGAGCATCCGCAATATTATTTGATTTGCCTTCGATATGCCTTGCCGAAAATGATAAATTTGATTTCAAACATTGGAGTACAAAAAACCTAACTAATTTTCATAATTTTGGGGCAATTTGACGTCTGCCTGTTTACAATTGATACGACTGCCGTATTAGTCCTAATTAAATAAATAAATACTGGGGATTTATAGTGCGCTATATCTCCCAGATTTGTAATTTCACTCGGCCTCTGCACACTTTTCAGGTGTTCGCTGACCACTGTGGCCCAAGTAAGCTCCATTCCACACCAAGCAACATTTCAGGTTCTGCGACTTCTAGGGGCGCTGAACCTTGATCAGCCCAAATACGTACCATCGCTGCCCGGATCAGCTCCCCGAGTTTCGTACGGGTTTCCACGAGACAATTAGCAGTTAGTTCCTTGTCCAAGGGAATTTCAAGCACACTCAACTTTTTTTTTGGCACCTGTGGGGTTCAAACTCGGGACCTTCCGCACCGCAAGCGAGCGCCTTGCCGATTGGGCTAACTTGACTGCTAATTAGCACCCTTTTCCCCTTCAATGAGCTACCCCACAAAACTACTGCCACTACAATGGGGAAAAACTCTAGCCAGGCTATGGAATTATCATTAACTTCCGCGTTTGGCCATTTGCCCTGAAACCATTTGCCTGCAAAATAGCCCCCAAATCCATGCCCAGCACTTGCGTCGGTAACAAACTGCAGATCGTTTTCATCTAACAGTCTTTGGTCTATGAAAATTGAACACCCATTAAAATGAGTTAAGAACATCTCCCACATTTTTAAATCCCTTTTGACTCCTTCATTTAGTCGAATTAAGTACCATGATTCATTCACCCCACATGTTACATCAATTAGCCGTCGTAAAAACGCCCTCCCTGGTGACACTGCCTTACATACAAATGACAAGTATCCTATCAATGACTGTACGGATTTAAGAGTCATTTTCTTTGATTGCAACGCCTCTGTTACCTTTCTTTTAATTTCTACGAGTTTCTTTTCTGGAATTGACACTAATTGCCGAACTGTGTCAATTTCTAGACCTAAATAGGTCAATTTTGATGTGGGGCCGACAGAATTATCAACTGCTAACGGTACTTGAATTTGATTGAAGCATTTCACCAAAAATTGACAAGAGTTCTGATTTCCATATATTTGACCGCCCACGAAGAGAAAATCGTCCATATAATTGTGATATATTACTTGACATTGATGTCTTTTTCACCGCCCATTCCAAAAAGGATGAGAATTTTTCGAAATATGCCGGTGAGCAAGATCGCCCATCGGGAGAGCTTTATCGACAAAGTATTTATCTTCGATCTTTATCCCTAATAGCTGAAAGTCAGATGGGTGTACCGGATGAAGTCTAAATGCAGACTCAATGTCAGCTTTAGCCATTAAAGCATCTTTCCCAACTCTAGCAACTATATTTATTGCCTCATCAAAGCTAGCATATTTGACCGCGCACAAATTTGGATCTATACCATCATTAATTGATTTTCCCTCAGGATGTGACAAATGTTGGATTAGCCTAAATTTTCCAGGCTCGGATTTAGGAACCAATCCAATGGGGGAAATAATCAAGTCAGCAATGGGTGCTTTTGAGTAAGGACCAGCTATACGTTTCAAACCTACTTCTTTTGATATTTTTTGTAACGCCCCACTGGGATTTTGAACAACTGATTTCAGATTTAAAGAAACCCGGCCTGACCGATCACCATCGTGACCAAACTTAAACCCATATAAAAAAACCTTGTTTGAGAAATTCTGCTGCCTTCCGATTTGGATAAGAGTCAAGCAAAGGTAATAAATTTTCAACCTTAATTTGTGACGGATACTTGCAACACACGCAGGCGACATCTGTATCACTGCATTTAGTCTCTATACACTGATCCCCCTTACTTTTGTTTTGTACATTTATTTGCGCCGTGACCGAGTTGTTTGCATTTGGAGCATTTGTGACTGAATTTACAGTGTATTCGCTCGCATTTGCCTTTGTTAAAGTCAAAGCACGGGTTTTCGCTGGTGAACCGTTTAACCCATTGTTGTTTCTCACCAAAGCCTGCTCGAAAGGGGGGTCGAAAGGCATGAGATCGAAAACCTCTAATAGCAGAGTTTCTGTGTAGAGAATTTTGTGGTAAGTTAACGCTTGAAGCTACATAGAGTGCCCAAAGTTCACCATCGATAGTGCACCATGATCTAGTTGGATTAGCATGTTGGCGCATTCGAAAGTTTTTGTCGTATGTTTGCCACCCATACCAACCAAAGCGAAGAGCTGCAGTGCGAATGATGTCAGCGTATTTTAACAGTTCCTGAATCCTTAATGGATGACGCTGAATATATATTGAACAAAATATCAAAAAAGCACTTGTCCAGGCATTTATCGAAGTAATTTGGAATTTTGGTTTGTTTCGCTTCCAAACTAACGAACCTTCCTGATTGACAGAAAGCTCTACCCCTAAATCATTTTGTTCCATGGGGGACTCCCTTTTTTCAAGCAAGACTGCAAAGTCTATGTATTCCCCATTCATTATTTTAAGTTTCACCGCTGGAGGTATCATAGTCCCCAGGGGGTCAGCAATAGAATTGAGGGGCGTAGTTGCTCAATTGGGGTACCTTGAAACGCCGAATAGGAAGATTGACTAGAGAATCCTAAAATTGAACTAGGTACTATTGATGTACCTAAGCGTACCGTATTCAATAAATTTAAACTTGGATTTGATCTTTCACTTGCCAAAGTCATGGTGTTCAAAGGAATATTGTGTGAAACTGAAGTCACCCCTTAAATAATATTTGATGCCCCCGCCCCTAAATTTGAGCAAGAATTTAACCCTAAAGGTATACATGCGCCACCCCCTGATGTGCCCATTGAACATGTTGAATAAGACGACCCAAGTACTTGAGCAGTGTTATTGTATATATTTGAATTTTGAATGCTACCTGTATTATTCAAATTATCAGTTGTTGTGCCTACAGAATTCTCTGAGCTTACCAATAGTGCTCCTAACCCCGTGCTGAATATAGGCCCTGTTGATGTAGGCAAATTTGTTAATTGGTTCATTGATACACTGTTTAAACTTTAAACCATAAAGCAATTGCCCTTGAGTAGATGCATTTGAAACCGATTGCTGACAAGGTAACCCTGAAATCAAAGTATTTTGCGAACTTAGGATTGTCGCATTTGATGTTGGCCTTGAATAGATTGGGCGAGCACTTAACTGGCCAGTTGGCGTGTTACAGTCTACGATGTGACCGTTTGACCTCATCCAATTACCTTGTAGCAATAGGTCAACTCTGATCGGCACCGGATCTGCCTGTACTGCTTGTTGTTGCTGCTGCATATGTTGCTGTTGTTGCTGAATGGGCTGTTCTTGCCTAGGACGTATTTGAGAATTGTGAGCCCTAGTATTTCGCCTTGATGACCTCGTTGTTACCCTGCTTTGAGATTGAACCATGTTGAGGGAACTTCCACAAGGACTACCGCCACGTCCACGATTGTTTTTCCGACTCGGGCGACCCATGATTATCCGCCAATAGGTAAGTTCGAGAACGATTAATCGTCGATTGTCCCCAGATTAAAGGCTGAAAATCCTTGTGTACTCCTTGGGAATCCTTCACAAAATTAACAGTATAAATTCAAGTTTTTTCTCTTCGTGGGCGGTCAAATCTCAGCTTGCGCAATAAAAACTTATTTCGGCAAAAAAGGGTCAACTTTTTCGAAGTAGTCTTTAGGCGTCATTTTGATCTTGATAATGGACGTGAAATCACTAGTAAAGTTCGATGTATAAACTTGAGATTTCTTTTAATATGTACGCCAAAATTTGTGATATTCTGATAAGTGTAAGTAGGTAAAAACTTGCAGTAAACATGACATTCAGCCGAGCGAGACGTTTTTAGGGACTGTAGCCTCAAAGACCAGAAGTTCCGCAGTGTGGGATACAATTTGTGAAAAATGGCAACTATTGCAGACACGATGTTTTTGAACTCACATGGCGTCTGCTTTCGGGGTGTCATTCTACTTCTTGTGTTGTGTTTTACTTATTTTTCCCTCCCAGCTTACCATATGATGAGCACAAATATATTTCAGTATCTCAGGTTATAAAAAGAATCTGTCAAAAAAAACCCGTAAGTGGACTATTTCAAGAGACACACCAAAGACCATAAAATCCGCAGTGTGGGATACAAATTTGATGTAAAATGGCAACTATTGCAGATACGATGTTTTTACACTCACATGGCGTCTGCTTCCGGGATGTCATTCTACTTCTTGTGTTGTGTTTTACTTATTTTTCCCTCCCAGCTTGTCATATGATGAGCAAATATATTTCAATATCTAATGTTAGATATTAAAGATTGAAAAATCTTTGGAGAACGTTCGACTCAGGTTTATATATCAATCTCTCTTGATTCCCAAGATGGTACAATTGATATCATGAGAAAATCCGCCATGTCTATAGACAATTTGAACTTTTGACAATATGGAATGTGCCTTCTTGTATATACTGCATTTACAAATTTCGAATCGTGCCACAACGAGAATGTTATATCCTTGCTCTTATAGTGTTGTAAGTTACAAATTCTGGAATTTTGAATTTTAGTGAATTGGTCAATACTCTTCCCCGAGATTCTTCCTAAGTATCGCCTCAACACAATTCTCTAAAAGACAAAGGTAAGGAGGGGTTGCTTACAGAAAGCTCGAGATATCGTTTCAATTTATGTACAAACATGTAGATTTTTTTCATTTAGTTAAAATTAATAAACATGCAGATTTTTGTATAGTTATTTCAAGGTAAAACTATCGCGTTCTTGAAACGTTTCCTATAGAAAGCCCTACGGTGATAGTAATGACAGCTGTTTCGATTGATTGTGATTGTAATGACAGCTTATTCAGGAGTTCAGACACAGGCGTAGCTCAATGATTCAGATGCTCTTCTTTATATAACGATGCAATGAACAACTCAAGCTTATGTTAACCCACAAATTGAACGTTTTCGCTCAATCAATCGCTTTATAAAGATTATTGTAAACATCAAAATATATGATATGATTGGAAAGGCACTATTGTATCAAAATTTAATGATTCTGAGGCTTCAACTTAACGTATCAACACTCCGTAAGTAATAGTCCAGGACCTGCCATAGAGACCCGTATACATTTTAATGTAAGGAATTTTTGAATGTTGGACTAGGTAGCATATACATATCTTTACAAGATTTTATTAGGTGGAAAATTCCAAACTTGGGCAAACTCTTAATATGGCCAAAATTCAAGATGGCCACCAAAATCCACCATAACATATATGAAAATGGCTGTATCTTCAAAACTATTGACACTATGAGACAAATGAAGGTGTCTTTACCCACTAAATCAATGCTGACGGATTGAATAAGCATAGTTTTGTAGTCATCGGAGGCTCGGATCACCCAAAATCCAAGATGGCTGCCCATAGCAACCAAAATTTGCATAGCAACGGATGATTTAGCATGTAGTTCTTACATCTCTTGGCCTCCACAGGGCTATGTCTGCTGAATCAATGATGACTGACTGACTGAAGATGATAAATTTATCATTGAAGGTCAAAAAAGCCTAAATTTCAAGATGGCCGCCCATAGCAACCAAAAATTGCATAGCAACAGGGGTTTTAGCATGTAGTTCTTCCATCTTTTGACCTCCAATAGGCTATGTCTACCAAATTGATGATGACCGATTAATTGAAGTTGACTGATTGAGTCTTAACTTTAGCATTGAAGGTCAAAAAACCCAAATTCCAAGATGGCCGCCCATAGCAACCAAAATTGCATAGCAACAGTGGTTTTAGCATGTAGTTCTTCCATCTTTTGACCTCCAATAGGCTATGTCTACCAAATAAATGATGACTGATTAATTGAAGATGACTGATTGAGTGTTAACTTTATCATTGACGGTCCAAAAAGCCCAAAATCCAAGATGGTCGCCCATAGCAACCAAAAATTGCATAGCAACAGGGGTTTTAGCATGTTGTTCTTCCATCTCTTGACCTCCAATAGGCTATGTCTACCAAATTTATGATGACTGATTAATTGAAGATGACTGATTGAGTGTTAACTTTATCATTGACGGTCCAAAAGCCCAAAATCCAAGATGGTCGCCCATAGCAACCAAAAATTGCATAGCAACAGGGGTTTTAACATGTAGTTCTTCCATCTTTTGACCTCCAATAGGCTATGTCTACCAAATTTATGATGACTGAGTAAGTGAAGATGACTGATTGAGTGTTAACTTTATCATTGACGGTCAAAAAAGCCCAAAATCCAAGATGGCCACCCATAGCAACCAACATCTACAAAGCAACGGAGTGTTTAACATGTAATACTACCATCTCTTGACCTCCATTAGGCTATGCCCATTAAATAAATGATGACGAAGGGTTTAGCATTTAATTTTACCATTCCTTTACCTCCACCAGTCTATGCCCTCTACTAATGACTTACTGAGTGAAGATGACAACTTGTCAGTGAAGGACAAGGTTGCTTAAAATCCAAGATGGTTTCAAATAGCAACCATAATTTGCCAGAATTAGCATAGTGACACATAATTATTTTTATCTTTATCTTATACATGTAACTCCAGAATCTCTTGACCTACATGTACATGGGTTTTTGTATACTATAATAATGATGATGACTGATTACATAAAGATTGGTATTCTTCATTGGAGATCAAGGTCACCAAACGTTCAAAATGGTTGCTCATAGCAAACACATACTCATAATAGCATCAAATATTGAAAAAAAAAAATGAATAGCTGCACCAATAATACAGTGTGTCTCAATAAAAATTGTGCAAGTTTAAAAGCGCCCTCTGTGGCAAAACCAAAATAACAGTGTGAATTAATGGTACATCATTGTAAAGAAAAAACTCCAAGCTTTCAAGCTTTATTCTGTTCAATTTGCGTATTTCTGTCTCGAGATATGCGTAATTATATGCAGAATTGAAAAATCACAAGTGTGCCACTTTTACTAGGAAAGAAAGCCGTGCATGAAAATGATGGAGAACATTGTGTCTGTCCTTGAATTTGAAAATTAACAACTGTAAAATAGTTTTCTTTTTGTAACATTAGATATTTTAAAGTCTCCTCTTTGTATTCTAAATAAAATAAGTGTAATCAGTTAAGGCAGTATATTTTGATGATGTCATAAAATATGGCGAATTAGCTATTCTGCAAAATTACAAATTTCAGCAAATATAAAAGATTTTCTACATTTTAGGGACAAATATGCTACACATTTGATATTATCTATGTTATTTTGAAACCATGTTTGTCCTTTGTTTAAATGAACACAACAAATGCAAATATTGCTAATATTAGCTTGGTTAAGTCTTAATTTGTAATGAAAAACATCATTTTACATAATAATGGTGTAAAACAACAGGATATAGTGGAAATTGGTATTTTGCAGAACTATTTATCATCATGATTGATGACATTACAACTACGTAACACACCATCAGAATTTACACATTTTGGTATGTGTAATAGGTGAAGGAAGCAAGAGTCTGTTCCGTGATACTAAATAACCCAATTTAGTGGTTATTAATTTCAATTACATGGATAAAACGTCATGTTTTCTTGATTAAAATGGTCAGCCCTCTTCCGTAAAAAGTGGCACAAATGTGATTTTTCACTTTCGCATTTAATTACACATATCTCGACAACGAAATAAGCAAATTGAACAGAATAAACGGAATTTGAAAGCTTGGAGGTTTTTCTTTACAGTGAATTACCATTATTTCAAACTATTATTTTGGTTTTGCCACAGAGGGCGCTTTTCAAATTGCACAAATTTTATTGAGACACACTGTATATGGGCTGAAAATGTTGTATTTTGATCTAAAACAAGCATTTTTTTACTTTTAGAAAAAACGTGAAATAAATTATGGAAAAACCTTTGACAGCTCAACATTTAATTCCAGAACCAATTTAAACACTTTTAAGGACCTGCATTTTTTGCAACACTGCATTTTTGTCAAAAAAGTAGTAAATATGAATCATCAAACGGCAGTGGTGTTTATGAGTGCATGGGAAGTAACATGTTGATGCTCCTGGCTACTGGATTTGTCGAATGATACAGACACTTTCCCAGAACATGGCAAAATTGGGCCAACATTGGGCCAACATTGGCCATAATGCATACTGAATATCGGTCCAGTATAATAGCTAATGTATATGACCACAGTTGGGCCAATATTGAGTCGGGACAATATTTGCCTAGTATTGGACCAATTCTGGTAACTAACATTACACCAATATTGGTACAGAATCCATTTATTATTGGCAAAATATTGCATGCCGATATTGTACCAAGACATATTTTCAAATATTGTGCCAACATTGATGGTATGGTCTACTGCCTTTATTGGACGAACTACACATTTGAACCGCGTCATAATCAGCACCTCTGGTCATACTCAGACCCAGATAGCAAAGTTAGTTGGTACCAACATTGGGCCATGATTTAGGCTGTCAATGTGATGCCAATTACAAAATGCCGATAGAATGCCAAGATTGATCCAATATTGTTTAGCAACATAATGCCAATGCCAAGATTGGCGATCGAAAACCGAAGGCACAAAATCTTAATGCTATCTGGGTTATAGTACGGTTCTTACACTTTCTGGTAGGGTTGAACTAAAAGGGACTCTGTGATCTTTGGGGTAAGTTCAATTTGGCTCAGAAAGAAAAATACATATCATGTTCTGGCATCAAAGTCTGGCGCAAAGTTTTTCCGTGCTCTGATGAAAGTGCATGTTCTTACAGGTGATGATGCAAACAAAGTGGCAGATTTAGAGGGGCGCAGCCGGCGCGCGCCCTCTTATTTTGGTACACGTCAAGAAACTGCTGCCTTTTAATGATTGTATTCCTT
>JXSR01S033704.1:10026-39719 GCA_000969725.1 Ophiothrix spiculata
TGTAAAATAATAAATGCTCCATTGATTTGTGTAATTTAATATAAGTTAAACCATTTCTTGTGTTCTTCAAAATACTGTAAAAATGGTTTCTCTGCATTATACTCTGCAAAATACTGTCAATAAATGGGATCTCGATCTGTATTAGTTTTCAAGCAAATGACAAAAACAGACATTTTTCAATAAAATTTGATTACTTTGATAGCACATCTGTGTCTGCATAATTTCCTGTGTACATACTATGCAGCGATATAAGTTTTATTGTTCTGTTTGTAACTTTTCCTTGTTGCTTGTGTATAATAACATTTTCATTTTTGATTTTTTAATTCATAGTTGAAAAGAAAATCTGTATACTGATTGATGTGCAACATTTTGAAATTATTGCAGCATATTTAACTTTTCTTTTTTACAGGCTGCTTTGAGGAAGTTACACAGTATTTTAGGGCAATCTGCATTTGAGCCAGCTGACTTACAGGATCTCATTAAACCGAGACTTATAGACTCGTTTTTACTCTGCTCAGCCACCAAGGAAAGCTTTGTTTAAACAAGGAAACTTTATGTGTCGTACATTATCTTCAACGTTGGCACTATCAAGATTCACCAGGTATACAGTGTATGCAGCACCCAAAGAAGGAGCATTTCCACAGGGGACCAATGGCTTAACTTGACTTCCGAACCGCTGAGCCATTAGATAGAGTAAAGTTTCTTTCCCAAGGAAACAAGGTCTGACTGGCAGTGCCGACCACCGTGTTCAAATCCACAACCTCTGTATTGTGAGTTCAGTGCTCTAACCACTCGTACACGCTCCCCTCTAAATGCTTTTTGTGAAGTACTTTCTTTCAAAGAATGCTTTATACAGCATGTGTAGCACCAAGGGAGAGCTTTTGTAAAAGTCCATCGGTAGCCTCAATAAAGCTTTGCATGGTTGTGCATAGACTTTAGTTAGTCATGAAGGGAGCTTTATGTAAAGTGTTCAGTCTCCATCAAAAGCTATGCACAGAATGCATATCCAGCAAGGAGAGGGAATACGCACTTATAGGCAAAAATATATTTATTGGACAATTTAAACAAAAATCCATGCAGGGGTTGCATTTACAAACAATGGGGCCTTGTACTCTGGATTTCTGTTTACACTGTCCAGTGTTCTCAACCTCACCTTGTGTAAAGGTGTTTAAGTGCCAAAAATGAGAGCTTGGTGGTTCAAGTTGATAAAGTGACATTTGTGTCAGAAGCAACTTACTATGGGGGGGGGGCACTTTACAAGATGGAGTTTTCACGACAAATCCCCAAATATGGGATCCTGAAGTTTGGGGTTATATTTTTAAAATTGAGCAAAATCATGTGCAAAATTGTTTTTAACCACATGTGCAAATCATGTGCATAAGTCGCTGCAAAATGGTAGAATGCTTTTTTTTTGGGGGGGGGGGAGGGCTTGCATAAATTGGTCTATATTTTATGAAAAATTACTTGACATATGCGCATATCTGAGGCCTGAGCCACACATTTCTGTTCAAACCAAAGTTTAGTGCTCCTAACCAACTTTGTATGGATTCATATTAGGGAAAAAATCTTTCACATACACTTTATCACAGCAATTTTGTACTTGACCCTACTTCTTTTAGTGCTGAACCCATCAATTTTAGCAAATGACAATCATTCTGTAAACTTAAAGCAAGTAAGACTTTATCAAATGTAAACTCTATTCACTCTCTTTGGTCAATCAGCAACCAGGGGGTTTTGTACTTCTGTATGTGTGTATTATATATTATGTATGAATTAGCTCTTTGATACATTGTAGGAGAGTACAAGATATCACAATTTTTCCATACCATACCTGATGAACAAAATGAGTTGGGACAAAGATGATTTAGAGATATGGAAAAAATATATATATATAAAGAAAATCATACTTAGACTTGAAACTACTAACCTCTTTTCAAAATTCTATGGCAAAACTACTTAGTAAGTTAAGTATACATATTTAATCATTCTTTTATTTGCAAAAAAGTGACAAAGAATGTACAGAAAACCCAAGACATGGTTTGGTTTTATCCAAACACATGCTATAGTAGTATCAGCTATAGTTTTAGCTGAAAAAATATTTGGAATCTGTCTATGATACACTATGTACATTTTGAAAAAATAACTAACTATATGGAGCTGTGTGTGTTGTAATACTGTGAACATTATCTATATTTGTGATCCTTATGTAAGCTATTTGATCAAATTGTAAATGTGCATGTAGTGTGTGTACTGTATTGTTTTATTATAAATCTGGAGGAGTAGGCCCACAATACAAATTTTCTAAAAGCAACTAATGTCACAAGTTTGACCTTCTCTTTTCAAGTTAAATTCACCATCAGAGATTGCCCGAGAGATTGAGAGGAAGGTATGAAATTTCTGGGTTAAAATTAAATTTGGCGGGAAATTTAGACAGTTAAATCATGTGAAAAAGATTATCCAGACACGTATTGAGTCGTGGGGAATCTATTTTCTCTTTGTTATTTATGATGGTTGGGAGTCCCTTCGTAATCTATTGTCTTTGTTTGAACTTGTCATGATACATGGATATTAACCGTGTGCAAGTGATTTTTTTTGATACCAGTATTTGTGACATAATGGTATGCCTATAAGCTTCCCCTGCAGTGTACAATTTTACAATTGTTTTATGGGCAATTGTACTTCACATTATCAATGTCTTGTGTTATTTAAGTTAACTTTATTATTTAATGATAAAGCTTTTATATAAGAAATATATTTTACTAAATATTACAAGTACTGTTTTAAAGTATTTATACAGATTCATTCTTATGTCAAAATAAACCTGTGTTATTAAAAAAATCTTCATTTCGCTTTGTATTAGTTTGATTCTTATAAGATGAGTGACTAGAAAGCTGAAGTTGGACACCCATAATGTGTATCTTGTTTAAAGAGCCTAGGAAATGCAAATTAACTGATGCAACTTCTAGCAGGAGGGACAAGAACGCGCTCAATATTACGCACCACTTTCTACGTCACAAGTGGTGATTGTCTATTAATTGGTCTCTGAGTGTTCAGTGAATACTATGAATAGAACAATTCAAGGTGACTGTATACCGACTGATCATTCTGATGAATCAATATCACCACTAATGATGCTATTCGATTGGTATAGTGTTCTTTTTTCGGGCCCCATTTTTTGAAATGGGATGTTCCACAAAGACTTGTAACAGGATTATTATCATCCTATTTTGTAGGCCCTTTAAACAACAACAGGGCCCATATTCATGAAATGAAGCTGTCTCCTAGTTGCCAACTGTAAGTCCCTTAACCATTGTCAACTTTGCAGATGATTAATGAGTTACCAACTAGTGTCAGCAAAATTTCATGAATATGGACCCTCCTCTCACCAATCTATCAAAATACGCACATATTTAACACACGGATATGGACGCTCAGCTTTATAGGCCCAATAGCCATCCATTGTATACCGTAATATACAAATACAACATGGTACATGCATCCAACATCGGAGGATCAGGAATTTTCAATATGTCTTGAAATAAACCATGTTGTAGTTGTTTTACTATACCTCATAAATTTTTCACTGAATGTGGTATTAATACATCAAAAAATCACCCCAAAATGTCAATTTTTCTTGGTCACCATATGAATTTCCAACTGAAACGTGATATGATTAAGCGGGTGCAATAGAAGGGGTGCGGTCATTCTGATTAAAAAAATTGGAGAGTACTCCCACAGATAGGAGAGGGATAAGCTGTCAAAGAACAGGAATGGGGCGGATTTTGCCAAAATATGCAGATATGATAGTATGTTAAATCACCGATGAACTAATGTCCAACACAAAAGATGTCTTATTCAGACACAGAATCATTAAATCCTGCAAAAACATGATAACATTGGAATTATGTTTTATCAAATGAGACAATGTAGCACAAGAATAATCATTGGTTTCTATTGTGATGAATAGTATATATGGACAAGAATCTTGATTGATGTTATGCAAGTTGCAAATGTAGTTCAAATCACCTATAAAAATACTAGAATTATGAATATTTACAAAAGGTCAGCACACAATGAACAGACTGTAAAATTAGCATTTTATTTTTTTCTTTTGAGTTACAGGTCAAGTCAAGACCCTCAAAGTCATCATTTTCATGAAATTGAAATTCTGAAGTGCTGCAGTTAATTTGATATCAAAAATTTCCAAGATTTTCACAAATCTATAAATTACCTTATAAGTATCATGTAATTTGAATTTTTTAAAGAACAACCACATCTTGCATAGCATCAATTAAAAACAAACAAGAAATTCACTGCCACAAGAAATCTTTGATAAAGTGTCCCACTTCCCTTTATTCAAAACATTGTTACAATAAAATCAATACAAGAATAATTGTAAAAGATTACTAGAATATATATTGTTATTTTATATACAAATGCAACATAATGTTCATCAATATAAAAAAAAATAATTGACTGATCAAGTACAAAGACACGATTTTTGTATCTGACAGCATGATGCAACTATTACATTTTTTAGAAATCAAGAGCTGTGTTTATCCCTTCCACAACTATAGATATATACTTGCACCTAGATAAAGCTGGTTTCAGGGTCTCTATGTGAAGTCTCAAGTTGCAAAACATTGCGGATGCAGGCACGACCATGATAAATCGATAACCTTGTTGATTTGGTCGCCATAACATCTTGTGAAGAGTTGGATCAAGTTCAACAACTGCAACAATTATGTACATATAGTGGAACCTCTTTAACACAAAATCAGTTAATCCAAATATCCTGATAACACAAAAGTGACTTTCAAGTCCCTGGCACTGAATTTTTAATTGTTCTGTATGCAATAAATGATGGAAAACACAAAATCCTGATAACATATATTAAGATGAGTGATCCCTCAGATTTTGCATCAAAGAGGTAACTAAAAGCTAAAATGCAACGGCTACTCTGAAACCACCTTTTCACAGTTACAAAAAGCTTATCTTGACTTCTTCTTAAACTTTAGATTTCGATAAGTTTATCAACATGATTTCCCTGAACAAAATACAACTTACATTTTGCAATAATAAAAAAAGTTTGGACAGTTTAATATTTCTCAATTTTGTTTGTTTGTTTTGCTCAGACCATGGAAATAGTGATCAAATTAAGTCACCCAAAAGATCTATGAATAGTGCAATCACATAATTTCTTTCACAAATATTTAAATTCAACTATGAGCATAAACAATTCAGCTATGAGTTGTACATGTATTTTACCAATAAAATAGGGCACAAAGCAAAAACGTAAATATCAAATTATATATGAATAAGCAAATACACAGCTATTCTCCTCTATTAGATCAATGATACCCCAAATGGTATGCATACAAATAAAGTTTTGTATTGTAGCACACTTTGAAATGCAAAACAGAAATTGAATTAAGCAGCTTTGATGCACTCTATCTGGAGATATTAGATTTTAGTCCCAGATTCTTCATGTGTCAGGAATCGTCATAAGCTTTACCAAACAATTAAGCCTTAATCAGTTTCCATTCCAATTTATTCATAAAAATGAAATCATGTTCAACTTACACAGCAAGATTACCAACATGCAGTACTGTACCCTTGTGCGGGCACTACATGGGAGCATACTCTGAAAAGCATCATTTGTTTTGAAGTTGCTCAACACCTGTTGTAACATCAAGAAAGTAAGAAAACTAAATATTTTTGGCAAAAACATAATGTGCTACTTAGGGCAGGGCATGCAACAAATGCGTATGTACCATTGTAGAAGTTGTGCCACTAGGCCCTAGGTACAGTGTTGCATTTTGTAGGAATCTGGTTGTGTTCTAATGATCCATAATAGGTCTGATAGCCTCAAGAGAGTGACATGGCATTTTTAGCAAATAATAAAATATTCAATTAACAAAGGCAACATTTGTCCCAGTTACCACAAATACCATTCATTCAGAAAATTGACCGCCCTGTCACATCAACGACTTATCATACATCAAATATTCAGTGATCTTGCATAAAAGAGCTAAATTTAAGAAAGCAATTTCATTGGCTCTGTGGTTGTATGAACTTTATGGATCATGACTTTAGTAATTTAATGAGTTTTTTAAAAGAATATTTTATGACACGGTGAAAAATATAAAATTAGCTGGTATGTCAAGCATGCAATTAGATATGGTAATTTACATTATATTACAGAAGTTACAATTAGTGCTCTCATGCATTCAGATATATTTTCATTTCAGATATATTCTCATTTTTATAAAATAAGTTATCCTTGTTTATTTCTCCTAACCTCGGTGGGGCTTAGTTAATAAACATGCAATGATATAAATCAAAGTACATCCCTGCTTGAGTATATATAATGATTATGTAAGGCCAGGTGAGATATGTTTTTAATTAAAAAGCAATGAAATGCTGCTTGCTATATATTAATGAAAGTTTTACTGTTCTGCATGGACTTTTCATAATGAATGCAAGCAAATAGTATTACAAGATTCCTGGACGATTCAAGAGTTCTCCTCTCCCTTAGAGCTACTGTGCCTGGCAATTAAATACCATTCCTGACTTTTTGACTTTGTATGAATTATCTAGGCTACTTTTTCAATGTAATCCTTAATTCCTCCAACAAATGGAAAGATATTTTGTCTAATAAGCTGAAAGCTTTCAAGGAGGGAATAAGTTGGAATTGCATATTTGGTCAGATTTTTTATGCTGAAAACATGGCACAGCTGTACCTAATGAAAAGCAACATTTCCCATCTGCTGAAACACATTTTGTGCCCCTCTTTTCTGCTATAAAATTTGTTCAGTTCATGATTATTCTGCACTATATACATCTTCATATTATCATACATTTCAGAAATCTATTTCATTTGTTTTGATACATCATCACCATCATTATCATCATAAAGCATGGCATGTTATTGCAATTAATTCCCCAGCCTATATCCTAGGCGGCTAGCTATATAAATGGTGTTAAGCTTAAGCTATGAAAGTGATGGTGATACCAATCAAGAAAGTTCTTCCAATCGGTCAACAACCTGCTTGCTTCTATTCTGGCAACACCTCTACAGATTAGCTGATGAGCGTGAACTGGCTCTCTTGCTCTTGCTCTGTGAAATAAAAAGATAAGTAAAAGCATGCAGAAAGTGTCAATACGTGCCTGCCAACCATTAGGTGATGTTAAAGGAGCATGGTCCGATGGCTTCAACATTTTTTCAAACTTTTTGAGATTTTGGTTCAAAAATATTGCTCATATTTTTCTCATACCCCATGTGAAATTTCACGGCTGAGTTATGTTCCGTTTTGGAGAAATGCATGAAAATGTGTCTAATTTTGGTAACCATAATTACACAGAAACGTATTGGCAGTTCTGAAATAATAAATTGCCCATAAAATCAAAACGGTTTGACTGATTCAGCTGAAACTTATATCTCCTTAGAGACAACTTTCATGTGGTATTGAAATCTAAATTTTGAAAAATTGGACCAACCTCCTTTAAGGCATGCAAGGTAGCTCAAAAGAATCACAAAGCCTCGAGAGTTTCTTTTGGATATGAAAAATTTGAACTTTGTTTTGGGATTGTAGGATTAGCAAATTTTGGACTTGATCACCTGGTTGGATGGCAAGTAGGATTATGAAAGCAACTACTGTAAACCAAGAAATATTTGCGTTTCAATATTTTACAAATTATTTCTGAAGTTTAAGCTTTCAAGTGACAGTCCAATTTAACCAATCACAGAATATTTCAATTGAAATATTTTCTTATATAGTTTTTGTATTGGCTGCATCATTTCGTGTGAATTGTGGGTCTTAGCTATATTAAATAATAGCAAATATTTCTGGTTTTACAGTTTAAAATTATGTGATTATGAGCTCCTAGTTTTTAAGCAGTGACATGTTTTCCAATGCATGGAAAATTAAAAAAAACCTACAATCTTCACAAAAAGTTGTTGGCACACTTTAGTGCACACAACTGCAAAACTAAATCAATAAGTCCATTGAATAGCTGTTAACATTAGGCTACTTTTCCCTTCCCCATCATTCAATGTTGCGACACCGAAATCATACGGATTTTCAATGCCGCAACATTGAACGGAGGAACGGGAGTACACTTACGCTTAAAATAAACACGGGTGTTCCAAGACTTTTTGCGAGGATTGTAGATGAAATTTATTAGTAATTTGACTATTTGACAAAACAATGGTAATTTTTGGTAATGATTAATTCTTTTATGAGGGAAATTTTGTATGGTGATAGATAAAATTGTTGCAAATTTTAAAACTTGGGACTATAATGGATTGTTATTTTTCCATTGAAATCTATTATCTTGCAAAATTGACAAAAAGGCAAGGTTATGAATTTACGTGTACGCTAGGCATCCAAGCCCTGGTATGAAGTCACCGGCTGTGCTATGTTACATCAGACAGCTGAAATTCATAACCTGGCCTAATTCACAGTCAAATTACAATATTTTTTCTGAGGTATGGTATGCCATGTGACGCAAAGCAATAGATAGGATATATATGGTGCAAATACTGGTTAGTAGCCATTATACTCTAAATTAATCTAAATCAGAAACCTTGAGACTTTGCAAAACATTTAAAAGCCCTCACACCATAAGCTATTATAATGCATAAAACAAAATCAGGATATATAAACTATATATTGAATGTTATGTATTATTTCGTATCAAGAAAATATATACATCAGGTATCATAACCATCATAAAAATAAAATATTTTCTGGCAACACTATCACGTAAAAAGGATGCTAGAGAAATGCACTCATGACTGTGCTTCTGATAAGGCAGGATGCCAATAAGATGTATATATTCTCTTTAAGAGAAATAAAAATAGAAATTTGGTATATTATGATAATGAAAAGCTAATAATAATATTTAGTAATAAAATGTTCATTAATTCTTTGCTCTTAAATTCCTAATTTAGATACACAAATGGAAAATAAATGCTATATCTATAAAATTCTTTCAAAAGTATTTTTTTCGTGGTAATAACTCCAAATATCAGACTTTTTCAAATGAGATGTCTCCATTTTGGACACTGTAGCCATGACAACAGAGACAGATTTACGCTACCTCTAGTTTGAAGGCCTGGAGTGCTTCCTCAAGTCTCTTGCCCCATTCGGCATCACACTGACCATAATTGGCAATCTGTAACAGATAATACACGTTTATCAAAATTTAAAGTACAGTGTAATATTTCTTGACAAATTACAGGAAAGTGTGCAGCTTACACCATGGTCACAATTCTTTGAATGAACAGTTACGTACAGTAACAGTCCGGAAGGATCACGGGCAGCAAGCGACACCCTCGCTGCTCGTTTAGCTCGCTGCCCGTTATCCTACTAGACCCAAGGAATTTTTATAGGGGAACCAGTTTTCTCCGCCATCTTGCATCACTCATGGAGCAGAGTTATTGTACCTCCGGATGTCAGAATTTGGCCCGATATCCAGACAGATCGTGTAAATCTTCACTTGATGCATATACAGCGTGTGCATTTTGTTTCACACGCAAACTGTGTCTGTGTTTCAAGTACCGTGCATTACGACTTGCTCTGATCAAAGGACGCTAATTTTCCCGCTAATCCGTTGCGAAGACTCTCGAAGTGTGGCACGCGGAGCTGTAAATTGCCAGAGGTACAATAACTCACCCTCCATGAGCGACAATCAAAGATGGCTGCCGTCCCATAGGATTTACACGGCGGTGAAATAAAAATGGCGGCAAGTAACGGTTCCCCTATAAAAATTCCTTGTACTAGACAGACTAAACCCTGTTCATAACTGTTTGTATGAAGTATTGTCACCATAGTCTTAGGGACCACTTCAAAACTCAACCGGCGGTTGACCGTCCCAGAACCGGCGGTTCTTGACGGTTGCCATTGTTTAGAACCATAGCAACCAGCCTGAACTGGCGGTTCCGGGCGGTCAACCGCCGGTTGAGTTTAGAAGTGCTCCCTTACTGGTTTTGAATGCATTTATCTCGGTTTCAGTTTCTACTTGATGACAAACTTTCACGAACCATAAATTGACTTGTGGATATCGGGTAAAGTTTAATTGTTGTGTCATTTTAAACTTTATAATTATATCATGAACTCTGCAGATAAACAAGTGAATATGACCAGGGCCTGACATTACGGATGGTTTGAGCTAGATTAAGTTATGTCACACACATAATTTGCTCACATGGGCTCACATTTCTTAGGGTAAATGCTGGCATCCTCAGACACAGAAATAGGGATTGCCCTCAGGTATGCATGCAGTTCAGTGACTTTTTTGAAAGGAATATGCATACCTGCCAACTAGTAAGATTTAATCTTACTTAGTAAGATTTTTGAGGCTTATGACAGCAGAAAATCTTACTAAATCAGATTTCTGGATCTGTGAAATTACATAACTTCTAGTACTTTTGTGTGTAATATCTACTTTTTAGTGAAATATCTACTTTTTGGGTTGCAAAGTCTACTTTTACACATTTACAGGTTGGCAGGTATGAATATGTATTAACCACAATCACTTTTGATAATTTCTAACTGAATGATAATGGTTTTCATCAACAGATTAGACATATACCTCAAAAGGTCTCGATGACCCCCAAGTCAATGATGACCTAGTTTTATTCCAAGACAAGTTATTATCACTGACCCGATATATGATAGATGCAATTCGAAATCAGAAATTTTCCAGCTAAATTTTATTTTCGTGACAATGTATTTCACAATTTTGACTATAACGTACATTGCATGAGTTTTTATTTTCTCCAATATCCAAACAGAGTTGCAAAATATCAATGAATAAGCTTACCATAAATCTCCATAAACAATTTTACAGTGTGAAAAGTTGATTACAAAGGTAAATGGGACATCTCAAAAACATCTTTTTTTACCAAAGAGACCAAAAGTATCATAATACTATAAAGTTTTCTCACCATAACATGACTGGTTTAAGAAATATTTGCCTCATATTTATCATCTACATCATCATAATTCATATATCTAGCTACTTGATAAAACTTTCAATTTCAACAACTTAACAAACATGGATTCATCCTGACTGCGTTGCATGTTGCGTATTTTGGTACATATTTTGGCAGAAACTTTGATGAACAATAAATGAAATTATGTCTCATGAGTTTTTATTTTTGCATTTGAGGATTGGTTTGCAAAATTGTGAAAATCAAAGTTTCTACTTTTACAGTAACAAATACTGTAAACGCAAATATTTTCACGCTCAGTAATTTTTACACAGAGCCAATTTCGGACCATTTCGCGCGTTTTCATTTTTGCGCACGTGAACATTGGCCGAGTATGTTATTTTCATTGTAACATACACAGTAATTTTCGTGGTGCATTTATTTTCGCGTTAAATTAGTTTTGCTCGAAAAGCGCGAAAATAAATGTAGCGCGAAAAATACCAGTTATACAGAATGTATAAATTCCACTTACGACTCTCTTTTGAAGAAATTCGGCAGCACCCTTGAGATGGTCAGCCATGTTGCCAATCAGTGCCGTCCTATCATCAGCACTCAGCACATCTCTCCAGAACACTCCAGCCTGGGTGAAGTTATCGTCGTCCTTAGTGTTGTAGCGGGCAACATCGCCGGTTGTAGAGAACACATGCTGGGCATATTTCAGATCATCCACTGGCCCACTGAACGAGTTGGGGAAATAGTTGGGGGCTCCGGCTGCCAAACAGAATAAATAATTCATTTATAGTCATGAGTTAATGAATATGAGGTTCATGATATAAACATTTTTCATCATATCTAGTCCAATAAATATCACACTTATGTGGACATTTCGTCCGCTAGCAGCAGACTTTTTCAACACTAATCGACGATCTTCTGTTCTTGACAATTATTGACTGTTGCTTAGTAACAAGGTTGCCAGATGATTTCTTGATTGGACTAGATATGATGAAAATGTTTATATCATGTTGAAAGAACAGTCCTGATGAATCTCTCCAAGAATATGAGGTTCAGTTTCTAGTCAAAGATTAACTTTTCAAATTTGCATAGATTAAGTTAACTATACCTGCTTACAGGAATGTTGATTCAAATATTGAATTAAAACAAAAATACCCTCACATGTACACATTCTTATGTCAAAAGATTCAGTTGGAATTGTTTTGCAAAAAAAACCCTTCCATGCACATGTTTAATATATCCATGCATATAAGGGAAAATCATGCAAAACATCTGTACCAAATATTTATGAATTAACATTAATTGTTACCCTTACATATTTTGCTTCACTCAGCTGAAAACAAACCTGAACTGGAGATACATAAATTTGTAGAGATGTGCATGTGCTTCAATATTTTTCATGTTTTTTTAATGTTCTATAAAAATATACATAAGTTGTCTTATCGTGTGTTCCACTCATAACAATTTCACCCTACATATTCTTAAGGTTCATGAACTTTAATATTTTCCAAATTGCTAGCCCTATCTATATAACAACGAAACTGAAAAAGTAATAATCTGATTTTAACAAATCCCATTAACAACACACTTTAAGGAGTAGTGTGGCACACTGATAGAGCTCTCGCTTCGTGCGCAGTAGGTCCCGGGTTCAATTCCGGGCACATAGGGATTTTTCTTCAACCTATTCTGTTCAGTATCAGAATGGCACACTACTCCTGTGGCAAGGCGGGGTTGGTGAAGTACTGTTTATACTTCCCTTTCACCAATGCAGCTAGCCAGTATTTGTACGTGAATTTGGTTTACCGATTCCATTACCGCCTCCGGGTACTCCGGTTTCCGATCTAAAAATCGTACTTCTAACCATTAATTCCTTGTCGTTCTCCCGGTCAGTTGTGTGATTGGCATCTGTAAGCAACCTAGGATACTCTCCTGAGGAGCGCTGCGGCTGACACACAGCAGCGCCTTGAGACCTTCGGGTAATCAGCGCGCGGTATAAATACCCTCCATTATTATTATTATTATTATTATTCTTATTACTTTTTATTTCAATTTTTTCTATACATTGCAAGTAACACACAAACTTATTTTCATGTTTTGTTAGTTTGTAAACAGGAAGTCAGATAAAGTATATCTATATTCCTGATCATGGCTTCCCTTTTGAAACTACATATCCATTTTTGATGCATCTTGTGCAATAAGAGAATTAACCACAACCATATTTTGTTCTATTTTCAATTTTATGTAATAATAAAACAAAATTTTTGAAGTTTTACTATTCAATAGAACTAGTAACTTCACCATTGATGCTTTGGGTAATATACAACTCATGAGTAATGAGATTAATTGAAAAGTTTCCTTTATATTTCCCCCTGATAATAGACTAGGTCGTACAGGGGTCGCTACCTTGACTAATTGAAAGATTAATATCCCTATTAAACTCCCTCAAGCTATTTGAGTTGTTAGTCAAAGAAAACCAAAACAAACAATGTGTCATCCATTTCTTCTTATTTCAGTAAGGAAAACATCCTGTAACATCAGCAACTTGCACTATTTTTCACTCAATCTAAATAATATTCACTGTTATTTATAGACTGTGTTTGGTAAATGTGCAGTTTATTTTGCATTATGGTGGGCTTGAGCTATTTTGACAATGTCGCAAATTGAAAAAGATAAAAGTAGGGGAAAATAGGGATAATGTACCCGATCTTGCTGACTATTCAAATGTACTTGTGTTTAAGGTCTTTTCATGTGTAAGCAACAAAATTAGTCCAAAATAATACTAAAATCCTGAAAAAATATATTAATATGCAGTAATTTGGGTAATCGATTATTGCTAATCTCTTATACAAAACTAAAACATCAGTTCACAATGTTGTAGAATACAACAGATATTGTTTGGATCTCATAACAGAGTCTGATTTTCAAGTTTTGTGCTTTGATGCTATGATCACATAAGCCGCAGGAAGCCGTAATGCCACAATCCCACCGGTATGACATTGGTATGACAGAGGTGAATGTTTGCGATGTCCGGTCAGTCGCTGGTCGGATGCCGGTGGTTATGGGACCATAACTGAAGACATCGTATACAAGCAGCAAGGTTTTAACTCTGAATTAAATCCTTGCGGCATGCTTCCGGCCTCTCTACGGCTCACAGACACCGGCTGGTGACAGCTCGGACACTGGTTGGTCACCAGCCGGTGTCTGATCAGCGTCTGCTGAATTGACGCGGTAAACATATCGTAACCTCGCCGCAAGGTTATGTGACCAGGGTATCTGTTTGACAGAGTACTGTACCGCATTTAAGCCTGCATATCGGAAGATGAGCACCATCAAGCAATGAAAATTGTATGTTGTTGCTACGAGTTTGGTCTACCCCATGGATAAAGGTATTTAATTCACTTAACGTCAGAGCAGAAAATTTGTCACATGTTCCAATGTGTCGTAGACCACCCTACTAACTTAACAAGAACTTGAGTTGATCTACACCAATATACTGCAAATACTAATGGTATAACAATTCAATATAGCTACAAGAGGATATCTAATGGCTAATGGTTTAAAAAAAGTGTTAATTGCAACAGGTTGAAATTTAAAATGCCTTGGAAATATGGTTATTGAATGGTTGATAAAACAATCTCTTACTCTGGTTATCAGTGACACACTGTGGTCCATCTCGCTGATAGTTGCGCACCTTTGCAGCAAAAGGACAATTGACTGGAATCTGCAGGTAGTTGGTACCCAAACGGTGGCGGTGCGTGTCTGAATAAGAGAACAGGCGCCCCTAGAGATGCAAAATGCAAAAATAGCTTACTCTGATTATCAGTGACACATTGCGGTCCATCACGTTGGTAGTTGCGCACTTTGCCTGCAAATGGGCAGTTGACTGGGATTTGCATGTAGTTGACGCCTAGTCTGTGTGACTGTGACCCTGAGTAGGAGTTAAGACGACCCTGAGGGTGATAAGGAGAGGGTCAGGATGGTCTGTTGCAGATGGCAGGCACAAGGCAGGTGTCTAGCAAAGACCATTCCATAGAGAGTAGGATAGAGATCAGCCTCGCAAGAGATAAAAGCTGACAGGTATTCAAAAGGCATTGTATGTACAGAGAAAAGGAAGCCAGTCTGGGAGCAGTCGTCCCTAATCAGAGTCAGGCATCACACATGCAATCATTCCACAGTCAATAGAATTCAGGCAGACATCAGAAAAGCAACTCAGGCAACTAATTTGAACAAATAAAATGAACATCGATTAAAAAACAAAGAATTAAACTCATACACAAAGGTTATTTGCCATGTAACCATTAGCTAATTTGATATGAATGCTATTATCATCAACAGCCTTTGAAAACGTAGCTTAAATCCAGTCTTGATCAGATGAATGATGAAAAACTTCCATCTGCAAAATTCAGACAAGAGTTGGATTCAGTTGGAAAATATTCACTTTCCTTGCTTTTAAAACTGCTAGCTCAAATGGCAGTGTGCTAACAGCAATATAAACAGGTCCTACCCTGTGTCCTGTGCTAATTAATTCAATAGTGAAAAACTTCTCTGAACTTCAGATGTCCATTGTTGATGAATTTGTTCACATTGAAATATAACAACTATGGTATGCCCATGGTGCTATCAATATAATGGTCCCTTGTTCAAATCCATATTCTCAAGCATTCTCAGATCACTGATTGTATAATGAAAAAGTGCGCTTTGTTTGTGCACATACACTTAAAGTGCGCTTTGTTTGTGCACATACACTTACCTGCAACATTTTGTCTGGTGATGGTTCGACTCCTGGAATCATGTGTGCTGGTGAGAAGGCGATCTGTTCTACTTCGGCAAAGTAGTTCTTGGGGTTCAGGTTGAGAACCATGCGGCCAACTGGGATCAGAGGGAACTCCTTCTGCGACCACACCTTTAATTTAATGATGGTATAACAAGTAAAGTAAAGTGAAGTTACTGCATATCACAATATATGCTCGCTATAATACTATCTTTGATGATATCTTTCATTTCCTTTACACCCATTAACTCAACCAGAACTACGTTGGGGGGGATATCAAATACACCTTCACCTAACACCAGCTATTACAAAACCAAGCTAGACCATTGTGAAGTATGCAAAGCAATTTCCAATCAACAACCCAAAGTGGTCCACACACACCAGGAAAGTGTGGTGTACTTGAATAAGTTACATGCACACTTGTATTACTCGAAGCTGCGACTTTTGAGAGCAGGGATAATTTGATTTATTCAATTCAAGGTGGCAGTAAAAACATGTTTTGACCATTTATTTTATATCCTGAAATGTATCTACCAGATCCCCTACTTCTGTGTGATAATTGGAAATATCCATCCATTCCTCAGCATGAAGCTGTCTTTTTTTCTTTCTTTCTTCCAATGTTGTGCAACCTCATATGCTTGAGGATATACCGCACAGGCGGATTATGAAGTCCAGAAATTGACCGAAACGGGTTGGGAACACCCTACTCTATACTGGCAGCGACTACGTGTACAAGTATGACTCTTCTGTACATGGGACCGACGGCTTTACGTCCCCTCCGAAGGAAGACGATTTCTCATGAAATATTTACCCAACTCTAAATACTTCATGTGAGGAGCGGAGTAGATCTAGAATATCTGCCAAATGCTACCACTGTACTAAGTCAGATAATCTTCTCAGCAAATATTTCGAGATTCCATTCCGGCAAGAGCCCTCATCGGGAATCGAATCCGGGCCCAATGCGTGTGAGGCGAGATTGCTAACCACCACACTACGGCTCCCCTCTACTACTTCTATTAGAGCATCTTACTACTTGAATCCCAGAAGGGCAAAGTGCAATATATAAGCCTACACTATCCAATGCAAACGCTGTTGACCCACTTGAGTAACGCTTTTAAAATTCATTTGAATTTGGTGACAAAATTCCCATGTGATCGGATTGAATTTGGTATGTTTGTGCTAAACCCTGATTACATGTTATTTTAGAGATTGAATGAAAGAAAACCCTCACCGTTTATTTAACTTGCATTTCAATCCACTCAATATAACTATTATTTCTGTTCTCCCTCAATTTTTGCTAGATAGAGTATTTTATATATGAACAGTTTGAGAGTGCTGTAACATGTTGAAAAACTATGCCAGCAGAGTTTTTATGGTCTAACCTTAATTCTTTTCTGTTTCAATTGATAAATCAAAATATGCATTTTCTTTGAAATGGTACCTTTCAAATGATACCACACACATGCTATGAAATAAAAATCGCATTTGTTACGAGCCCTGCCAGATGTGAAAATGGGTCAAAACATGGAAAACTTTGTTCAAATTTTCAATAGAGGAGGCCATTTATTTGGCATTATTTTGTTGAATTTCAGTGTATTTTTTCCTCCATACCATGGTCGTTTGTTCCTGCATTTACTACTCATATGAAGTGATTAACCACTTATATCGAAGGTGATTTTAATACCTTGCAAGAAAAATAAAAGTTCACAAAACAAATAAAGTTGGACATTTTGTGAATGTCCCTAGCCTAGGTAAGGAGCAGATTGATGAAATAAATCAATTCCTGAGTTTACCTTGGTAAGATCAAATGGATTGTCTCTATGTTTCTCTGCTTGGTCAAAATTCATCACTTGAATATACATGGTCCATGATGGCTGCAATGAGAGAAGAAACAGAAATTATATACGAGTTTTATTTTTTGTAATTTGTATTTTACAAAATACTTATTTATACAGTACACAACAAACAATCTTAGACAAATATAAAGCTGTTCAAAATTCACCCAAATTATTATTTTAAAAAATAAACGTAGCTGGTTTATGCAGAAATATCAGTGGTTGAATTGGACGAAAGGACACAGTATAATAAAGGAAGTCTAAAGGAGGTCCAGTAGTGCTTTGACCAGTTTTAATTAAAATAATTTGAACAGTTAGAATCCCTGCATTGTAACATAAAAAATGCATGTTTGAGAATTAGAAGCTTAAACAATGTTTTGATAACAATGTTTTGATCCATCAGTTATTCCAAAATATTTTAAAGCAATACTATAAAGTGTTAAAACTGAAGCACCCCCTGTCACCTATGACTTTTGATATTTTGGGCTTATTGGGTTTGTTTTTAGTAGATATGAATACCCTCCCAAACGATTTGGCTCAAAGATGCTTCCTATTTGTTGAATTAAATTCGGGATCCCGAATTTAATTCCACATTTTTAGTTTAACTAGCACAATATTTGTTCCGACAGTATAGTGGTGTCTTTGATCTTTGATCACCAAAGGAAATGGAATCTAGTCAATTGATCAAACCATATAAATTCCGTCACATCTATCTATTCGTTGTCACTTCTCGATCAGGTATCAATCTGTTCGGTTGGCAATTGGAGACTTAATAGGCAAGGGGCAGCCTATCATTTGTACACACATTAGAGGTATAGGGGCAACCTTCTATTGTGCAAATAACTGTTGGCAAGGGGCAGCCTTCAGAAAGACTCTTTTTAGAGCCACGAATATCTCATAAGAACAACACATTAGAGGTTAGGGGCAACCTACTTTTGTGTGAATCTGTTGGCAAGGGGCAGCCTTCAGAAAGGCTCTTTTCAGAGCCACCACAATTTCAAAGAGGTGATCTGCTTTTAACACTGTTGGCAAGGGGCAGCCTTCAGTGAATGGCTCATGCGAGTCATCAGTGGGAAGTGACGGCCCACATGTCTTTATAATAATATTTGTCCTGAAGCAGTCAGAGCTACTCCTGACGAAACGGCGAACCCGTTAAAATCTACCAATTGTTATGAATTCCCGTCGTAAAAGCCTTTCTCAAAAAAAAAAATAATAATAATTCCACATGTATTAGTATATGAAAGCATGCATGTGGTTTTTATCCATTTTTTTGGTGGTAAAACAATTTTTTCACAAAATTCACTTGAAAACGCTTTTAGATAGTCACATTCCTCCATTTTATGCTGTTTTTACTATAAACCATTTTCGATCAATTCTTATAGTGTTGCTTTAAAGCAATATTATAAAGTGTTAACAATGAAGTGCCCCCTGACACCCGTGACTTCTGATTTTTTTTAGCTTATTAGGTTAGTTTTAGGTATATATTAATACCCTCCACATGATTTGGCTTAAATATGCATACTTTTTCTGCTATGGCCATTTGTTGAATAAAATTAGGGATCCCGAATTTAATTCCACATATATTAGTATAGGTAAGTCCTTTTTATCCATTTTTCAGTGGCAAAACTTATTTTGACAAAATACACTTAAAACAATTTTAAATAGTCACATTTCTTCATTTTATGCTGTTTTTACTATAAATCATTTTTGATCAAAATCTTATAGGCCTAGTATTGCTTTAATTTTAGACCTACAAGGTACTTTGAACTCATAATTTGCCAACACCATACTTGTATTCCAGGTGTGCATAAAATAAATTAACATTTCCACTGCAAGCAGAGCTACACTCTTCCACAGTCACTGCATACGACAATTAAAGCATCATCAACAACACCTCCGGTAAGGGATGTACCATCAAGACTTCAAATGAGGGATTAGAGTAGGAAGTTTTTTGAATAGAAAACTTGACCCATCCAACTCTGTATAAAGATATACAAGGAACTTAACCCTTAGAACCCGACATACCGGCTCACATGTACATGTACCGTATCCCGATGAGCCGGATTACCGGCTTTTAGGTCGACATAAAAAGTGCCCTTATATGAATGCTGGTTATTGGAAAAAATCAGACTGCTCTAAAATGAAAAGGTTAAGCAAGGGAAATCAAAATCAAAGTAAGTTTACGGGTTATATTGTGTTTTTAATTTTCGGGTTGGTCCGGGTCAGCGGTACAGATACACGTAAAATGGCCAGGGTTCAAAGGGTTAAAAGTACAAAATAAATAACAACTTGCCGCCAAAGATGGCAAAATCAACTTAAATTTAGATTGTTAACCCTAACCCACCTCTATCCAACAAAATTCACAAAGCACAGATCAAGAAAATCATGTAAATCGAGGATTCCAAGGAAAACAAAACATTTTTGTATGATGTATTTGGACTTGGACCAGTGTCCCTGCTAAGGCTGTATGGCGCGCTGTATTGGCGTAGGAGTGGGGAAAATTGGCGCAACAAGTTTCTGAAAATGTGTAAAAAAGATTCTTTTCTTGCTTTAATTGGACAATCTTCAGCCTCAGTTCATGATTTTGGTGCAAGTAACTCTTCAACATAATAAAAATTGCTTGAATTGGCGCAATCTCAAAAACCTTAAGAGGGAACTTAGACAGTTTATAAGAGTTATGAAGGTCTATACATAGACTTATATATAGTAGACATGCTACCCTAATCCTAACCTGCCTAATCATCTAACAAAATCCAACAAGCAAAAATCAAGAAGTACGAATACAACATAGAGGCAGACCATACTCAGTGGCTTACCATAGCTGGAGAATAAATCGGATGTGAGACACAAGGGGTTTAATAGAATCCCAGGGGAAATGGGACACTCTGGTATGATGTATTCGGCAGTATTCCGACTTGGGACAGTTTTCGGGAGTTACAGTTGAAGGATTTTATGGACACCCTGTACCTTGTGACACAAATTCACACCCAACATTTGACCCTGTTTTCATAAAATTAACACCGTGACATACAATGGCAAATTTTATTGTTTTTTACACTCCCATCTGTTTAACACTTTTGCTGTATCATTCTACTGATGTCAACCCACAAAGCAAAGCAAAACCCAATTAGCAAAAGAAAAGAGTTTCTAATTACAGTCATTTTGCAACTTCATTGTACATCATTAAATAACAGTAAAATTGATAAAGTGATCATTGATGTGTACTTTAAAGTAAACACAACACACCTACACTGTACTTGTGCAAAGTCATCTCACCCGGTGCTGTAATTGGCACACTTTAACTAACTCTCACTCAATGTCATAAGCTGACACCTATCAAGATTATATGTGATGGCTCACCCCAAAAGGGGGGATGATATCAATTTTGATTTTATCATGTCATCTGTTACAGCATTTTCTAAGCTTTAAAATGACACCTTACTTGTTGAAATTGATCAAATTTTACAAAGGAAAATATGCTGGAAATTCTTATTATTTTCTTTATTTTTTCCTGCCTATTTTCATCGGTTTCTTGAAAAGTGTTCTGTCGCAAAGTCCCCCTTTTCGGGGTGAGTCATCACATAGAACTAAACTTATACTACATGGTTAAGGTGAAGGTAGTGATCTTCAGTACCAAGGGATAGATAGACTGCACAACTTTAATGCTATAACCATGTAGTATTTGTGATATTACACCTCACTGTGACTCCGGGGATGAGGCTGCAGACAAATTGTTAAATTACCAAATGGGAATTTGTGTGATTAGTTCATGATTATATATACAATGTAATTAATTAATTTCAAAATAACTTATTTGTTAAAATATTTTTCTATTTTCACCCAAGCAATGACTGGCAATTCATCACTTGAATACAAGTCAAAACTGCAAACTAACATCACTCATTTAAGACATTTTGTTTTCAGTTTTGTCACAAACAATTTTATTGTTTATCAATCAGTCTTATCGCTGTTATAAAATTGATTGAATCCCAAAACTGGCTGGGAATTTGTGTTGAGTTGAATTTCATCGGTTCCTAAATTGGTTGCTTCTCTAACATAGTACTTATTTGATTGGTTCCTCAACTTGGTTGCTTTTTCTTATTAGCACCCATCATATATTTTATATTTAGCTCTTCAGCTTGCTTGCTTTCTTTTAGCTCCAGATGATCGAATAGTTCCTCTACTTTTTTATATGCCCTCTCTCTCTTTACCCACATATTGATTCTTTGCTTTGCTTGTCATACAATTGAAATTACGTTTTAGCTATTCCACCAGGGACTTCCATTTTAAATTTGCAGGGGCTCTATTAAAAGCTCTTCTGAAGTTCTTTAAAGAGCTACCTGGAAATTTTATGGTAACAGCTTCATGCAAGGCACTCTATTAGTTGATCTCCCATAAAGCATTTGAGGGGAGCAGGGTGGCTCAATCAGGGGTGTGAGAGTCATGTGATAAAAATAGCTGAAAAAAGTGACAAAATGCCAAAAACAGGCTGAAAAGAAAAGAAAAAGCTCAAATTAGGATTCTTTTGAAGGCATTAAATAAAAAAAGCTTAACTCTCACACCCCTGCTCAATAGAGCTCACTCCCCTCAATTGGAAGTCCCTGATTCCACTTCCATTATCAACCAGATAAATGACCTTTTCACTTGGTCGTTCATAGTAAGTTTCAGGTTCAAAGAACCCTGGTACAGTTTTATAACTGGATGTTATTCAATTGGAAACAATGGTTCGGGGGGGCTTGTCAAGTCACACATTATGTGAGCAATTCATGCTTCAAACACCTCAATGGTTAACACAAATGAAGCAAAAATAATTGCAAGTAAAAATATGTCCTACTGACAAACACCCCAATATTCCTACTTTGGAACAATTATAGTTATTTAAATTCAAGAATGCAATTAATATTGACTTTTACCCTTGTTCGTAACATTAGAATGCACATGACTTCACGATAAGAATTAGTTTAGTTCTACCAAAACATTGATTCAATAAAATCAGTCGCATAGATCATCTATTAGTGGACCTATCCTTAAAATATAAAATAATGCATCTAAAAAATGAATTCCAATATTTAAACCATTATGACAGATGAAAAGGTCACTGCAAAACGCATGCATTCTAATCTGCTAATTTTGATATTGTTTGTGGATTTGCAGTAGTATGCTTCTGATGTGGGAAAATTTTTCAAGGTAGTGATACTCCAAGCATAAACTCATAACTTTGAGCATCTGTTCATGAAATACATCAAGTAATTGGTATTACCATCAGGGCATAGGTAGTCAGGATAGTGTTGTGATCGCACATGCATGAGGTTGTTGCTGCTTTTGGGTTATCCCTGACCCGAAGACTAATAGTCATGTAATTTGAGCAACCATTTACATGATCTCCCTGGCTACAAAACTTAATTCTCCAGGAGTTTTGTTTTTCAATTTATAAAAAAAAGTTATTTGGTATGCCGTCATAGATAAGGTCTCTCTTAGGTCCCAACAAAATTGTAATCGGTCAAATGTTAACTCTGTATCTTGCTTTGATAGCAAAATAAACCATGGGAAATGTATATGACAGAATCACTTTTAAGAGGTTTTCTATTTGGAAAGTGAACTTGCAAGTGATGATTGCTGAAATGCATTGTTAAGGCATCACTTTCCAAAAAGCAATCCCCACTAAGAGTTTTCACTAAAACATCATAAGGCTCAATTTGGCTTTCGAAAAAGAGAGAACTAATGTAACTTTGTAAGCAAAATATCGCTTTCATAAATGACAACTAATGTAAGCAAAATATCGCTTTCGAAAAGAGACAACTAATGTAAGAAATCTAAAGTTGACAACTAGATGATGGACTAAACTTTTGCGCTGCCCAATCATCACTAGAAGCATTGCAGATAAAAAGGAAATTTACTAAAATATTTTATTTATATTCATATTGATGTCGTGTCAATGAAAAGGCTTATTCAAGTTACAAATTTTAAATGACAACACATTTAGGTACAGATTGTGGGTTCGAGCCCCGGGCCGGGCAGTTTTCGTCCCCTTGTTTCCTTGGGCAAGAAACTTTACTCTACTTGCTCCGTGGTCGGACAGTCACGTAAAACCGTGGGTCCCCTGTACGAATAGACTCCTTCATGGGGTAAGCATGTTATGCAAGTACTTGTATCATTAATTGATTGATTGATTAAATATCAAAGAGAGTAAACAACTGGGGCAAAAACGATCGACCTGCTTATTAAGAAAATTTATTGAGTGATAACAGTACTTACAAATTCACTTGTTGCAATGGCATTGTAGAGGTCTCTGATGGCATAGTCGGGATCCTTGGCGGAGAGGTCACCTGCTTCATGGCGATTGAAGTTCTTGATGCCTTGGTCAGTCTACAAGTAAAGATTAAGATTTAGTAAGATTAAGATTTTGCCTCAAATATTAGATAAATAAAATGCTTGTCTTCTACAGGCATGACTGATCCTGTTGATCAAGGACTTCTTTAAAATATAGCTTATTAACCAAGCAAGTTAGTGCATCTATAGCCTGGACATTAGGGAGTTGGTGAAATCAGAAAACATTGTGTTCTGCAACAGTGTGCAGAAACTCACTGCAGAGTGCCATGCAATGTGATATGGATAAACTGACGAATAAAAGTTGTGTTGTTTGTTTTCACTGCAAATTCTGGGATTCACTTTTCTCAAGGTATGTTTTTACTGTGGTAGGCTCAGCCCCTGTCCATAGCAGGAAACAAAAGAATTTTGCCTGACTGAAGATTTGATGGCCTACTCCATGACCAAAATAAAAACTTATACGTCATGAGCAAGAGTGGAGACAGGAGTAGCCACTCAGTAAGTTTGCATGAATAGAAAATGTCAATGTACATATATGAAATGGATAACTTATACATATTCTGAGCTGCAATCTAATTTTACCTCATTAAAGGTACTTTTGACACGTGGCCATTGACAAGGTCACTGGACTGTAAGAAAGATGCGTCACAAGTATGTATATTGTGATAAAACAAGAATCTTGCACATTGAGATATTAGGAAAAAACCTCACAATTCATACAACTTTAGACCTCATTTTCAACTGACCTTTGAATGATAAAAAAATGTACATTTTCTTTTTTTTTTTAAAGGTAATTATAGACACCTGAACAATACTTGATGGAAAAATACCTTGGACTTTGTATTGTAGAAAAAGTATACATTTGACTTATTGAACTTTTAACTGACACTAAATGTTATTTGCAGAAAGAAGTGGTCCCCTTTGTATGTTACTGCAGACTAGATAATATTTCTTAATCATAAATTCAATGTCAATAATAAGTACCGTTTATTAATTAGTCATGTGGAATTGAAGCTAATAAGCAGACTTGTAATCTGGATTTGTGGCAATTTTTTATGTTGATAATTTTGGCACCTGGGGAAAAACTAGATAAGTCTGTGAACATATAAGTGGTATTGCTTTTTATTATTATACTAATTAACCCTTTGAACCCGACGAGCCGGTATACCGGCTCACGAATACATGTACCGTATACCCGACGAGCCGGTTTACCGGCTTCAAGGTCACGTGTGAGAAACTTGATGTGTGTGTCAACAGGCATGGGAAGTTAAAATTTCCAATGGTCTTAATTTATATCAGAAAACACCAATAAAACTTCGAACACATGGATGATCGCCCATTCTGCTCTTATTTACTCGACATAGCTGAATCATTCCTCACATTTTCGTAAATTTGATCAAATTTTCAACAAATATGGCTTCGCCCATAGACTACAACGTAAATGTCGAATATGTTGGTCGACATAAATAGTATGTTTTTTGTTAATGCTGGTTATTGGAACTTAATTAATTCAGATTAGTGTAAAATGAAAAGGTAAAGCAAGAAAAATCAAAATAAAAGTAAGTTTAGGCGTTATATTGTGTTTTTTCACTTTCGGGTTGGCCCGGGTCAGCGGTACAGATGCACGTGGAATGGCCAGGGTTCAAAGGTGTGCTGAAGAAAATTTCAAACTTTTTCTGCAGCTGATCTACACTTGCTATGTTCATGGTATGTTTGATAATAACAGTCAAAAACCTATTATTGTGAAATTTTTTATCAAAACCCTGACAAAAGTCAAAAACAATGATTTTGTTTTGAATATTGATCTAGGGTATGAGGTTATTCTCTGAAACAATGTACTGATGCTCTATGTCAGGAAGATGACATTTGTTTGTTTTATTTTACATCAAAAATCACATAAATCAAGATAAATGTCAATTTTTATTTGGATCTGCCACAAAAGCCAATTTCAAGATTTCAACTCATACCTGTCAACATTTTCAAATTCTGATGCGGGAGACTTCTGTAATCACTTAAATTTATGAGGAACATTTATGGGCAACTGACATATGAGGCCCAAAAGGTACACCCAAAAAATTTTATGTAGCTTTTGAAAACTGAAAAGGGACAAAAAAGGGTCTCCGAAGTGCACATACGACTCACAAAAAACGATCTCAATCTCTTAACAAAATGTAACGTGTACGCGGTCTGTAATACACGCTAGCAGAACATCGCAGTAGAATGTTTTTTCAATGCATGAGGTATCAGGATATTTTTTTTAAAAACAGGAGATATGACGACCCGGTCGGGAGATCAGGCGGGCTGTCTAAAATCGGGAGACTCCTGCCTAAATCGGGAGACTTGACAGGTATGTCAACTTTTCGTTGTTTACAACTATAATTAATATTAAAAGAAAGTTTAAATATTTTGATAAAAAGGGGTTGAATTTTGACAACTCAACTGAGTGTTTCAGTTTATATAGTATATGATGTAGCTAACGTTAACGAATAACAGTCCTGGGGCAAAAGGGGGTGTAGCGTTATACAAACAACATTGAACTAATATCAGGTCATACAAAACGAGGGCAAAATCCAAGCGCATAATGTAAACAGAATACAAAGAAGTGTGCAAATACCAGGGGACTGAAGTTCGCTTTTATCACATGGAGTCTTATCGCTGAGTAAATACAGTAACACTTTGGACCATTTGTAACCCGTCTCAAAATTATCCTACAATATATGCTCGATATTTATGGATATTGAGTTGAGATTGTTATTGTAGCAAATCACATGGCATAGTTCAGTAAGAAAAGCTCATGATCATAATTTATGACTTAACCCTAACTGATCATAAGTAATTTTCCGTTTCTAGCCTATCTCCTCGAAAAGGGGGTGGTGAAAAACGGGTGTTTTCACCGGGACTCGAACCGGGGACCTCCCGTTTCCCAAGCGAGTGATACCCATAGCAAGCCACCGCCGAGTCGCTGCCCGGGCAGCGATTTCGTCCCTGCATGTAACCCCCGTCTATGACGTATTGGGACTTAGTTGATTTTCTTGATTTTCTAAAGTGAGATTTAGTGAGATTTGGTTCTGTTAGGGTTAATTTTACAGAAATTGCAAGGAAAAGGAGAATGGCTTTCTTTCCTGACTTTATTATTTACATTTTGTCATTGTTTTTATAAATTATTTCTTAAGATTGCATGTGGATTATCACGTAGACACTTGCAAATTTTACCTTGTTTATGCTTTATCTGATCACAGAATCAGATAAACGACTGTTTTATCACTTTATACAGATCATCTAATTGCACAGATCTAATTGAAATATATCATGGCCAAAGATAATAAGACTAGTAACAAGTGGTATTCAATTTAACTATTATCTGGAGTTGGCAGACAGACAAGGCTACTCATAAAAAATTGTTAAAACCTTGACAAAAAATATGACAAGGATAGGGTGGGGAGATACAGACGAGTGAACAATTGGGGGAAACAGGAATTAACCTTCTATGAGGCAAAATAAAAAAAAAGAACTCGATCTCAGCTTCCTTAGGCCCAAAACCCTAAGCGCTTCACGTTTGTTTGTTTTTTAGTCAAAAAGGCTATGCGCTACGCGGAAATCTTTTTTTTTATTATGTTTTTAGATTACTATTTTAGCCGTTCCCTTTTTTATCTCTCGATGTAAGAAAAAAGAATAAAAAAAGCAAAAAAACCTCCTAAAAATTAAAAAGAAAAAAAAAGAAATGCGGTAAAATTTGAATTTTTAACCCTATGCGGGCAGGAAGCTGAGACAGAGTTCTTTTTTTTTTTTTTTGCCTAAAAAATAACAAAAAACATTTTCCACGTTTAATCTATTAGCAGGGGTTCAATTAGTAAAATTATTTGAAATAGTACAATGTAGCCTAAAAGGCATGTGAAACCATTTTTTTCAAACCACTTTTATATATATTAGTCAAAGTGCTAATCGATTAAAGTTCTTTCATAACTTAACACATGTTTTCTAAATCAATCCATCACCTTGTGCCAAGGAAATACCAACAGGATAAGAAAGATACCAGAAAAAACAAACAATTTTGGGAATCAACTTAATTGGAATTGGTTTGGTAACCATTTAGTCGAGGTCAGTACTGTTACACAAGTCTGGAAGCAGACCATTACACAACTTATTGTGCTAAGAAGGTTTAGTCACACTGCAGTGTTTTTCCTTAAAATGCATTTATTACAGCCTTCACAGTGGTCTTGACACGAGGGTACACCTCTGATGTCAAGGTATCTGCGTCTACTTTCAATACTTACAGATTTCGTCAAAAAAATACATCCACAAACAACGTTTATTTCCACATATTTCTATGAAAAATGTATGACCCTTTGTCTATGTGCAAGCATGTACTGTAAACGCCAATATTTTTACGCTCAGTAATTTTTGAATCACTACACATGTTTTAATTTTCGTGTTCGTGATATTTTTTTAATGCAATGGTATGCATATACCATTTTTTCACGGTAGATTAATTTTCATGCAAAGCGAGCTGAATGCGAAAATAAATATAGCGTTAAACAATTCTTTGGATGATGTAAATTCCATTTTTTCACGGTACATTAATTTTCGCGCAAAGCGAGCTGAGTGCGAAAATAAATATAGTGTAAAACAATTCTTCGGATGATGTACTAGTAAATCCAGAGTGCAGGGCCAAATGTTTACGAACGCGACTCTTACCCTGCGATTCATGGTCTCATGACTGATTTTGTCCAAGGAATTTTGACAGACTTTAGGCCATAAATTCAGAGAGTAAAATCATAGGTGACCATGTCCAAAGTATCTTATGAATAGGAACAGATTTATGCGACAAGTTTCTTTGAGTTTAGTTTGCAAGGCTTTAAATATTTTTTTTTTCAAATTTTGGGACTTGACCTCTTCCGCTTTGATAAGATCTATAATTGCAGACACAAACAAACAGGTATCCATACATCCACCTCCTGTCATATATGTTATTATTTTAGCCAAATACAAACATTGCAAATGATGTGTGAAAGATGAGATCAGAGTAAACAAGAAATATTTCATTCATAAAGTGTACATGATTATCAAGATGAGACCCTACCTTGAAGTGGAATTTGCAGTAGACAGCATTGCCTTGTTTGTTGACGAGTTTGAATGTATGACTGCCATAACCGTTCATGTGACGGTAGCCATTGGGAGTACCACGGTCTGAGAATAGGAAGGCTACTTGGTGTGTTGCCTCTGGTCTCAAAGAGATGAAGTCCCAGAACATATCACAATCCTGTACAAATAGAGGAGGCAAGATTATGAGAAACAATATCATTACACATAACCAAATTATAAATGAAGAGGAATGTGGAATTGGAATTCCATAGATTAATCTAGCATTTTAATATTATTCAACTTGGTTGGTATCAACTTGACTAAATGAGTGGAGAGTTAAGGTTCAAGTTCAACCGCGATTCTAGGAATGGGGTCTGAATATTCATTAAAGCAATAATCATGTTCCATCAATCTGAGAAACTCAGATACCAACATATAATTTAATAAATCATGAAAATTAGAAGACCTTTATTATGTGTACACGTCTTCTATTTGAGTTCAAACCCCTAGTGATTTGAAGTTTAATAACTATGGCATATGTGTGTAGAATTCATCTGAAATTCTTGTTTGTGTTGTGAGACTGACACTAAGCACTACCGATATGCACTCTTCACAACTTTGAAGAGCATCATTAGTGACGCACGTAAAGACTGCGTATTGACAGACATTGAGCAACGCACCCATAACATAATCCCCAGTTGTTAGCATTGATTGTTGGCATGGAAGC
>JXSR01S033709.1:1798-13005 GCA_000969725.1 Ophiothrix spiculata
AAAGGTCAAATTCTCAACTTAGTCCGATTACAAAGGTGGAAGGCGGAGGCATCGTGATCGACACTCTGTGTCGAGAACCGCGCGGCCCGAGAACCGCGTATTCTAGTTTATTTGGGATTCTATTTCAAAATAATTAGAATGGAAAACTATTTCACAACCACAATTAGGCCCCCAATTTGTAAAGAATTTAATATCCTTTTTGAAAACCATCTGAAGTTATGATTTCAATTCGTCATGTGAGTGCAAGAAAGTTGTATCTGCAATTGCTGCCATTTGTCATAAATTTGGACTGCACATTGTATAATCTCCAGTCTTGAGTCAATAAGACAGTGACATTTTGAGGGATTTTTCACATTCTTGTGACAAGATGTAAAATAAATATAGCTTAGGGCAGCCATTGCAGATACGACTTTCTTGCACTCACATGACAAATTCATGTTTGCCTTTTGTTCCTTCGAACGAATGGAGGAACACAACATGTAAACATATCGTCCAATTCAGTACCTGTCAATACAAGAACATTGAATCAACCTCACAGTATTGGTGATCTTGTCAAGTGAATGCCAACAAAGCCTCCATTTTTCCGTGTTACAAACTCAAAATTCTTATAGCTTCCATGATTTTCCTGTATTACACAAAATCATGCATATAAACACCATATATTACCTATTATTCTATGCCTTACTTTGGAAGCCCGGTCAGCCTCAGTTAAATGTAATCGTATGGGTAGGGAAAAGACGATGGGGAGGGGCTGACTAGGTAATAATGCATTGCATTCATGCTCGATATTGGTATTATTTACTTGAACATTAAGGTCCCTATGCACAAAAGAGGTTTAAGAGTTAGACTGGCTCTAAGTCAAAATTACTAATACCATAAAAGGGCCTTTTGCAGCATTTTTGAACAGCAACAGCTTTAAAATATTGAAGATTCAATCAAAAATCTCACAAACAACACAAAATATGACAATATTGGGTGAAGAAAATATATTTGGCTGTGAAACAAAATTTCACTTAGACCTGGTCTAACTATAAACCTGATCTAACTCTTAAACCTCTTTTGTGTATACGGACATTAGTTTAGACATCTTGGTCCGTATGCACAAAAGAGGTTTAAGAGTTAGACCAGGGGCCGATTTCACTAACATTTAGCGATGGTCGCTAACCCCGTTTTGATCGCTAACTCCAAATATGATCGCTAAATAGCAGATATTTTTAACAATTTAGCAGAGTTTAGCGATCAAATCAGGGTTAGCGACCATCGCTAAATGTTAGTGAAATCGGCCCCAGGTTTTTAAAGTTAGACCTGGTTTAAGTCAAATTTTGTACCACAGCTAAATATATTTTCTTCAACCAATATTGTCATATTTTGTGTTGTCTGTAAAATTTTTGGTTGAATCTTTCATATTTTATATTTTAAAGATTTTGCATTTCAAAAATGCTTCAACAGGTTCTTTTGTGGCAGTAGTAATTTTGACTTAGACCCAATCTAACTTTAAACTCGGTCTAAGTCTTAAACCTCTTTTGTGCATATGGACCTTAGATATTTGCTTATTTTGTAAATTACCACTGATTTTAAGGTTCTTAATTTCCTCAGCATTACATGATTTTCTATTTTCTGAGTAACCTAGCTATATCCATGATCATGATTTTTGTCCGTATTATGGCAAAATGGAGGTCTTAGTCAAATGCACTTACCCTAATCGCACTGGACACCGCAAAATAAATTAAAGAAAAGTAAGAGGTTATTGTTGCTTCAAACATTTCTCAGACACAAAAAAATTGCAACCTAGCGTAACACAATTGTGTGTTCATTTTACACCAGTTTACAATGCTTTTAAATCATGCATGATATCGCAGTACTGTTGATTGCTGATTGGAAACAGTGTTGCATACTTTTAACCCTGGTGGGCCACTGCGCTATATTGCTGTACCCCTGCGTGAACAGAAAACACAGAAAAGGAGTCATTTTTTCCTGACAAACACAGAAAGCACTGCATGTGTTTATGGGTCCAAAAATGCTGATTTTCAATAAAAATGGGTTATTTTTTTTAAAACAAAAACACAAAATGTTCACAAAAAGGGGAGTTTTTTCTAAACCTGAAGAATAATCCTTAAATAACTTTTGGGGTAAAAAATTTAGAGTAAAATTTCACTCAAATGGCGTTTAGGAGTATTTCTTCAAGAAAAGCTAAAGCTTGTTCAGGGGGTATTTTGTAAACCAATGGTCACGCATGTGTACATCAATATATCTGAGTGAATATTTGTTTGTTTTTCCAACAGACAAATGTTGAGAGGTTACGTGGTCAAGTTGCTGAATATATGAGGAGTCATGTAGATGATTTCTTGTGTTTTCTGTCTAAGCCAGATACAGGGGATCCATACTCTATAGGTGAGTTAACATGCTGTCTAGATCCACTGGTTAATGCGTTTGTCAATTGTAATCCCACCGGGAAATCTGTTGGGAGCTTAGGCGGGGACTCGAATCACTTGTAAATAGCTGTGACTGTATGTGCAAGGCTATCGGATGGGAACACTTGCAGACCTTGGCAGGACATTGGCCAAATTCCCCGTGGTTGGGGCAGGGAAGTCATCATGGATTTGACATATAATGTTGTCCCATGGTGCAGGGAATTCGCCGGAAGCTAGCGGGTAAGTTGTCAGTTTTTTTAATCAAATTCATGCCGACTTTCCCGCACACACCCCGGGTACCCGGGGGGGCCGGGATTACAATTGATAAATGCATAACTGGTGGTTCCATACAGTATTTTTTTTTTCTTACAGCAATGAAAATAAAAGATATTTATGTCTTGAATACATCCATACCGTTAGATCTGGTAGATTTCAAACTTTGAATGTACTGCAGACATGCAATCACTAGCCTTTTGATTGATAACTGATATTATGGCAAGACAAAATCTCTTTTGTTAGTTTATTGTTATTCATTTTTCTCTGAATTCTATGAAAAAAAATGTAGGTTTTAACAGACCTCGAAAAATAACATGCCAATTGCATTTAAGTTAGGCCTATCTTGTTTTCTGTGATGCGTCTATGTTTAGATTTTTGCCAATAATTTTATTTCACTATATTTCACCGTTCTGTGCAATTATTTACTTTAAACATGACATGATAATGATAAGCATACACTTGAATTTTGGTGGCCAACAGTTTTGGGATCAAGTCCTATTGATGTCTTTTCATAAAAGCTTCATCCCTCTGAGGCATAATTGGCTGTGTCCAAAACTATAGGGGACGCACACAGCGACGTGGACAGATTATAATTTAATCTATAGTAAAGTTTTCCATCAGTTATGAATTTGACGGTTTAGTCCTCTAGAATACCAAAATGTAACAATGACCCAAGTCTATGCTGACCTACCCAGGCCAAAAGAATACTGATCAATGCTCAATATTGGTTTTTAATTGTTAGCAATTGTTATTCTCATTCCAGGCAGTTTACTTCCTTTGGCCTTAGTTAGGAAGCATAAACTTGGGTCAGTGTCATATTCTGTTATTCATTTTACACATAATTCAGCGAGTCCAACCAAAAGGAAACAAAAATTGCAAGTTGGCTATGTTACAGTATGTTTTTTATTATTTACAATTTGTCACCTTTTATTTGCCCATAACTAGGTATAATCTGTTGACTTTTCGTTTGATTTCAGTGGAATATGGTCAGTATTGTGATGAAATAGCTCACACAGCAGCATGGGGAGGACAACATGAAGTAAGCAAATATTCTTAGACTTGTGCCGTAAAATTTAGGAATAGAATACAAGTTTATTGTTGTGTCTGTCATATGCTGTATTATTCCTTTTAATCGCCCAATGGGCGGCAACATTTCATGTAGAGCGAGCGATTAGTAGAGACCGATTTTCAACATCAAAATTTGCACAAAATTGCAACGTAATGGAGTTATCTGAATCAACTTGGTTCCTACTTGGGCTTTTAAAATAAGTGAGGTGATATTTCAGTAATTCTTTTGGATGTCAGTCTACAACATTACCATGGCACCAGATGGGGGTGTAAGAAATATATAAATTGCTAAAAAGGTGGGGTCTGGAATTTTCAGTATCAAGGGTGCCTTTACAAAGGGTGGGGTCTAACCCCAGTGCTCACTATGATACAATGTTTCCAGTTTAATTGTGTGACTGAAGTGTCAACTTCCACATGGTTCACAACAAATTTTGTATTTCCGTATTACCATCCAACATGCATCTATAGGCCAAACGAAAATTATTTGGACAATGTAAACACAAATGCAGGGTACGGGTTGTATTTAACAATTGAGCCATGCAAACTGGATATACTTTACACTGTCCAATAAATTATTGTTTGGTGTATGAAAAAATATGCCTTTCCTTGTTTGAGAATTGTTTTGTATTAGACAATTATTTTCCAAATATTTTGTTCTTTATCCAGATCAGTGCAATGGTTAAAATCCTTAAAGTACCAATAGAGGTCGTCCAGGCTGATGGACCCATCCTTACAATTGGAGAAGAATTTCAAATTGATCCACTTATACTTTCGTAAGTTGAATACATTTACAATATATGATCTACTCCCACGAAACCCAGACATATTTGTGAAAATCATTTCTGATTTGTCCTTAAAATGCTGACATTACAGGCTTATGAAATGATATATCACTTGTTGACATTGCTCAATGTTTTGTCCAATAAAAGTTAATATTTGCCAAAAAAATTCCTGTATTGATGTTGGGCAAGTGTATTAAGCTGAGCCTGTAACTCCAGAAGTGTACTGGAGACTTTGTCTGGGTTTTGTGGGAGCAAGTCACATATAATTACCATTGTTTAGGAGGGAGAGAGAGGGTATGACAGCGCATGCATAGAATACTAAATATATCCAGATACCCTTAAAGGTGCAATTCATGATTTTGATGAGGCCTCTTTTGTAACTAAATAAAAAGAAGAGTACAACATAAATATAGTCTGAAAATTTCACTTGATTCCGACTGTTCGTTTCCAAGTTACAAGCTTTTCAGCATTTTGAAAATCCCCATAGTCTACTGTGTTGTAATTACTGTCGGGGCCCCAACAATAATTAGAAAATGACACATTTTCTCACTTTTCTCAAAAATGCAAGCACATATGAACGAATGCTTTGGGGATCGTAACATAAACCAGTTGAGGATTCTTATAAGCCAAAAAAAATCAAATTTGATAGAGGTGACCTTGAGGATGAAAAGTGGATCAGGAATTGCCCCTTCAAATAAGTTTCCTCTATGTAGACAGAATCATAGCAGATCCTATGTTACCTGTTTAAGTTATTCCATCTTACGGTCATCAATATGTAGTAAATATTGATATTGTGGATGTAGATGTTGAACATATTTCTTTGGCCCTCTTGATAGACCAGTACTCTTGTTTTGAAAGAGTACACTGGACTAAATATGTAACCCAGTCTGATATTTTTTTAAATAAAAATGAATAAAACAGACAATCTTTACCGACACATATTTCTTTACTGCAGATCCTTGTACACACAGAGAGAATGATTCCTGTTATAGAAATGGTGTCAAATCTGAATTCTTGCCCATCACCACATCCTTGCACGATTAGTGTCAAATATCCACAGCTTTATAGCCCATATTTTATAAATTTATTGATATCTTTATAGAGGGTAGCCTTATTATTGATTAAGTACAGCATTCATAAGGGTCTTGGAATGTTTGACTGAAACAGAATACCTAAATATTTATGATACTTGCTGTATTTACATGTACAGGTATCTTCCAAAGGACTATGAAAAGATGACAATGAAATGTTTATTATATATAATGCAGTTTATTATATATAATGCAAACAAGAGCTAGAATTTTTGACCTAATGCTTCCAACAAGTCAAATAAATGTCTAAGCAAAGATTCTGAGATTCCACTCTGGCAAATGGGTTCTGAGATTCCACTCCAGCAAGTGCCCTCGCTGGGAATCACATCCTGTTTCAATGCATGCAAGTGAGACAGCTAACCATTACACTACCCCTATTGTAAATTGTTTTGTGTCGGCTATCTTCAGACAGAACTTGTCTTAAAGAATTTTTTGACACTTTTTCTTTTTTTTCTCTCCACAGGTATCATAGGCATGCATTTGGATTAGGTGAACATTATAACTCTGTCATACCTATTAAAGAATCAAAAAATCCTACTCCAGCAGATGGCTTATAGCACAGAATAATATCAATTGTATAATTGATATATCTATGATGCTGTCAAAGACTCCACAATAAACACAGTCTGAATCAGAGCGTTATGAGATCGATGTGGATATTTGGAGTTACGTGCAGGAGGTGATGAGTTCAATGCAGACCAAGGATGTTTGCATAGTATGAACTACAGTGATATTAAAGCTTTTGTTGGCCCTGGAATGATCTTGTAATACAGACCAAGTCAATCGCAAGTTTGAAGTGCACATGACAGATCGTCGTGTGAGTGCAAAAAAGTCGTATCTGCAATAGCTGCCTTGTATCATTAATTTAGATTGCACGCTGTATAATCTTGAAACTTGGGTCAGTGGCTCTTGAAATGGTTCTACAGTTGTCACCTGCACTGTCACCTGAAGAACCACTGACATTTGATAGGAAAATAGTTTTTCATTCTAGCGACTAGGTCTTAATAAATATAACTTATGTAAGCCATTGCAGACACAACGCTATCACCTGCACTGTCACCTGAAGAACCATTTCAAGAGCCTCTGCCATTTGACAGGGAAATTTTAAGGGAGGAATTTTTTCATTCTAGTGACTAGGTATTAAATAAATATAACTTATGGCAGCCATTGCAGATACAACTTTCTTTCACTCACATGATGGATGAATTATTGTATGGGCTGCATGACCGTTAGTTTAAGTTAAGGTTGGATCTCATCTCACAAATGTGAAGGAAGCAGCTTTGGTGGCAATAATAAGCCTATAATCTTTTGAGATCTTTTCTGTGTTTGTACACAGTATCTTCACACTTTACAGGAAAGATTATAAAGTGTAGTATGAGTATATATAATTACTGTCACTTGTACAGTGTGACGCATTACAGAAGACAACTTATAAGCTTATTTTTTTACTGTTAATTCACCTCAACCATTATAGTCACCTTGTTTATGTAAGGCGCTAGTGACACTTCGTCATTTTTACCATTCATCAAATCCAGACAAGGCATATTGACCTCGAGTTTGTAGAAAATATTAGCGATTGGAATAATCTGCTAAAACTCCAGTGAGAAAATAAACATTCCAAATGCAAATTTTTATCATTCTAGAAATATGGAGTAGTGAGCAAATCTTTACTATAATTTGTCAAGGACAGATTAGTGATATTATGAAAAGACCAAGTTAATTATGGTCTTGATCATGACCTAATGTAATCGACCTAATCTCACTGGAACAGAGGATTGTTGTCCAATGAAATGCTTGATTTAATATCAGATGATAGTGATTACCAATGGAATTAATTTATTATGAATTATCAAAATGCTTCGGATTGTTTAGCCCTGCAAAATGTGCCCTGATGTGAAAATGATTTCACCACCTTATAAACATTTTGCTAATATTTTTTTTCATTATTATTTTTGTACACATTAGGCTTATGTTATTATCCTCCCCACATTGAGTTGGCTTACTTTGTTTTTCTTTAATCATTTTGATAAATGGTAAAAATTGTAACACCATGAGAAAAAAATAAAATGAAAATGTTCATTCCGAATGAAAATTTTACAAAATGGTGAAAATTTCACACCATGAGAAAAATTCTCAATGAATATGACTACAAAAATAATGAAGATAATCCCTTTAAGGTTTATAAATTAACATTTTATAAGATGTGATTTAATTTTCAAGGAGTTCATATTTGTATCATTGTATTTGAAGTAGTCAGGGTCACCATTCAGTTTCATGCGTGTCGTGAGGCAGACATGAATGATGTTGTTTTGGGGAAGTTAACACTTTGAATATACAATAGGCATTAAACTTACAACACCTTCGCCACCTTTTGTTGGTCATTGGGCATAAATGTTGATGTTGGATGGCCTTGAGCAGTAGCAATAGGTTTTTTTAGGGTGAGGGAAAGTAGTAGTAGCGTTACAGGGCGTTTGACATGCGTGGCCTAGTGGTATAAGCCCCCGAACCTTTAATCACCGGGCATTGAGCGTCGTGAGTTCGAATCCAGTGGGCGGCCTGCGTAGTGTCCTTGAGCAAGATACTTACCCTCTTGTGCTCCTCTCCACCCAGGAGTCAAGTGGGTACCAGCATTCTTCAGTGCTGGGAAGATAACAGACTCGCGATGAAAGCGTTGTGTCGATCTCCTCACCACAAATATAACAAAAATGTGGAGTCTGGCCCAATCGCTTTGAAGGAGAGATGGCCCCCTTTACCTTATTTAGTGTTACATAAAACAACATATTATTTTTCACTGGCCCTGTGAGTACAATTATGTCAGACACTATACATGTTGTAATCAGATGTTATATAGAATGTTGCATCAATCTATTGTAATACTTATCATTGTATCCAAGGTAAGCCACTTGAGTTCTAATTTGATAACAATATTGTAACCCATGTTGGTTTTGATAAGTTGACTTTAATTGGGTCAGAAGTTTGGAACATTTTGCATTGCAATCTCAGTGTGTGGAATGGAACAAAATCATTAACCCACTCTGAATTTTGGTGTGTCCAAATAATACACAAAGTTTGTAGGTGGCACCAACAGAAATGGACAGTGATCAAAATATAAGGCAGGTGCAATGTTTTTGTGGTATTTTCTGAACTATAGACCATATCTATAATTGACATACTCCCGCCATTGATGGGGTAAATCCACAGAATTGGGCAGGGAATCGTAACTCAGAGCGAGATCAAGTATGATAAATACACTACTTGCTCTCGCTCTTGAGTTCCGTTCCCCGTCCGATTCTGTGGATTTATCCCATCAATGACGGGAGTATGTCAATTATAGATATGGTCTATTGGAAAACAAATTGATTGATCTAAGACTGTGGTTACATTACTTCATTTGAACAGTTACGAACAGTGTTTAGTCTGTATAGAAGGACCATGGGCAGCGAGCAACACCCTTGCTGCTCGCTTAGATCGCTGCTGCTGATCCTACTAGACAGACTAAACACTGTTCGTAACAGTTCATTCAAATTATTGTGACCATAGTCTTTGACATACATGACAGGAAAAATATTTTGTGATATTTGTGAAGAAAATCGAGCCTTTGCATTTCGTAAATACATTCACATTTACTAGAGAATAAAAAGAAAAATAACAACCTGTGGAAAAGAATGTAAAAACCATATGCACTAAACACACTTCAAGCAGAGCACTGGTCAAGCATTTACACTTTGCTTTAATTTGAATTCTTGATATTTGACTGGTTATTCCGGATTGAAAAAAATACCAAGTTTAGCATCCCTGCCCTCCTCTTTTTTGATGATTTTCCAAGTTTCTTTTTATTCCATTCCTTACAAGTTTGGAGGGGTCTTCCAAGAGAAGATATCGTGAGTATCCCATCATGCATTGCTTCCAATGGGATTGTTTGTATGGGAAACATGCCTGCCAACTAGTATTTAGTAAGATTTTTTCGGCTTATGACAGCAGAAAATCTTACTAAATAAGATTTCTGAATCTGTGAAATGCATATCTTCTTGGTATTTTTGTGTGTAAAATCTACTTTTTAGTGAAATAATCTACTTTTTTGGTTGCAAAGTCTACTTTTACACATTTGGCAGGTATGGGGAAATCATGTGAGAAGTGATAAAACATGCCCAGAATGCAAGATTACAACAATTAACATTGATTTATGGGCATATCAGCACTAACTACTCACATAACTTCCTGTACAAAATTTCCCATAGGAAGCAATGCATGGTGGGATACACACAATATCTTCTCTGGGGTCTTCCTTTCAAGGAAAGAAATACAAAAATGCTTCCTCATTATAAAATAACATTGGGAACATCTGACAATTTAAATAGGACGATAAATAAAGATGAAAAATAAGAAGTCGCCCATACTTTTTTACAAAACATGTTGAACTTGTTTTTACTTGGCCTTGGGTTGTTCGTAGTGTGTTAGAATAAACAGTTGCAGGTTAGTATGTTCCTGTATTGCATTGCATCATTGGTATTGCATGCATCATTAGCCATTGTTGGCTTGAAACAGTCATCTTGGTCAGAATTTGGTGACTTGATAAGCTCACTGGGGTAACACACACTTTTTAGGCATGTAAAATGTTATGCCGAAAAAATATGAATGTATTTTGTGTGTGTGTGTAATAATATTGTTTTATGATTTTTTTTATCAAAGGATGTTATCAATTTTTGTTTTATTGTGTTTGTTTTTCATAAAACAACTCAATGCTACAGGGTGTCCCAGAAAAAACCTTAGAATCTTTGCGTGTAATTTTCTTGGGTTTAACGGATAGTCAAAAAGTTTGCATTTTATAGCCCGTGAATTGAAGTGTTAGATACCGTTTGTTTCATTTCAATCAAATATTTGGGTGGATTTTTGTCTGGTCCAATTTCATGATTATAGGCTTATAAAGTAAGGGTGTTTCTGAATGGAAGAAAAATGGGTCACATTGGAAAATTTATCATATCTGTCGTATTTTTGCATCAAATTTGTTCATTTTTACAGCACAGGTAGAAGAGAGCATGTATATAATAAATTAAAACGTTTGAGTGAGCGATCAATGACAATACTCGTTCATTCAAGGGGAACTTACCAAATCGTTAAATTGGACCAGAAAATTTTGCGTCCAAATATTTGAGAATGCATAACTTTGGTTGTACACTACCAATTGAAATGAAACAAACAGTGTCTAAAAGTTCAATTCATGGGCTATAAAATGCAACCTTTACACACTTTCTAACTATCCGTTAAACCCAAGAAAATTACACGCAAAGATTGAAAGGTTTTTTCTGAGATGCCCTGTAAATACCAAATTCAGTATCGTAGTGATCATGTAACTTCCCCAGTAACTGGTTCATACACATGTCCCCTGACAACGGTGTATGCTATATGTTTGTATGGAGATCATTTCGATCATGGTTCAAAACTAGAAAGCGTGAACCAGTTGTTAGGGTGATAATCGGATTACACGTAACACTTCGAGACTGAATTGCTCAATGTAGATTCTCTTTTTATTATGATTAAAATCAACAAATTTATTTGTCATACGGTGTAGACTCTTATAA
>JXSR01S033711.1:780-13735 GCA_000969725.1 Ophiothrix spiculata
TGATACCCGTATCCGAATAAGGATATGGAGGGGTATCTGAATTCTGATACTCCTGTCGTGGCGCAGGAAACAAATCGATAGCGCAAGCTGGCAAAAAGAAAGAAAGAATTCTTTAGGCTGATAGCCAAGGATAACCCAAGAAAGCCTCTAATGAAGCTTATTTCCATTGGAGTCCTAGATCTTTCTTTTTTTAATATTCAGTTTTAGTACAGGAGGAAAACCGGAGAACCCGGAGAAAAACCTGCGGAAGCGAGCATGGACTGAAAACCAAATGCACTTAAAGCGCCGGGCGCGGGACTCGAACCCGGGACCTCATTGGTGCAAAGCGAGGGAAATACCGCTACACTAACCCGCTTCCCCATGTAGATGGCAAGTACATGTAGATCATCTTTCTTGCATTTATGATAAACGTATCTGTGTAAATGTCATTTTCATCTGTGCAATTCCAGCGGAACAGCTTCGAAACATGTCCTGATAGCCTCTTATCACAGAAGGCAAAATAATTTGGCCAAAACTTTGTTAGAATTTAGATGACAAATGGTGATACTGTTATTGACTATTATACATACCGGTATGGTGAGCGGCGAAGCTAAATATTCATTTCATTTAGCTGATATCCCGTTTCAGCTGTTTTTAATCCAAATTCGGATACGGGTATCCGAATTGTGATACGGAGTATCCGAATTCGGATACGTATCCGAATTGTGAGTTCCGCCGAACTGATATACAATGGTGTTTTTCACCGTATATTATGCCATTATGTTGAATAATTTATCTTTATTGTCTGTAAGACCAAAATGAAATGCCTTTCTAACCTATGGGTATATGCTATTTTTATTATTTTATGTAATGATGTAGATCATGCACTGAGTTGCAACGACACCTCAACTCCAGGCACAAATCCGATATGAGCAACAATTATGTTCAATTGAAAGTAAATCTGACAAGTAATTGTTATCAAGTAAGCTTGTTGCAACCATTTTACATTTCTTTATGTGTCACTTTGCACATGACGTAGTATCAGACAAACCTAGTTTGGATACGTGTCTTCTTTTATAACACGGGTTAATTATTTTCATGGAACATAAACAGACATTTTCCTTATTTCATTTTGAAATGGAAAGAAATAATTCAGAGTCAGCATTAACTATCTGGAAAGTTTTATAACATATTTAAATACAGATAACTTATTGAGCACTGAGTCCTGTGACTGTTGATTTTCCAAGAGGCCTTGAAGAACAGTATTTTTAGCCAAATTTATTGACGATGACGCAAAAGTGAATAACTGTTTTTATCCGTTTATCGTAAATATTTTCGATAAAAAGCAAATCCAAATATGCTCCACGATATGCTCCTATGGAGAAAATATACAAATTTATACTGACTTGAAGATATCTTGTTAAAACTATGGTTTGAAGTGCCTAAAGTTAAGTTATCTTACTGAGGGGCACATCCCTACAGTAAAATATCTAAATTTTAATATATTTATTCCTACCTGTTTACTGTTATTGTTTCCAGGCTTTATGGTATGAGTGTTTCTTTCTTCTTTTTTTTTTTTTTACTTCATATGAAGTCAGCAAATATTTCCCCTAGTGATTTCTGGGCTTAACACATATAAAACGAACACCATCCGTAGGTAGTAGAAGTTAAATATCATAATTTATAATGGAACCTGGGTATCCGGGTATCTGAATCTAATCATAATTAGGTAAGGTACCTCCTATCCAATATCAATTTTCATTTGAAATATAGTATCCATGCTGCGCATGCTTTTTAAAACATCCCGTACAAAAATACGCAGGAACCAATTTGAAACACTATTTTATTTAAAGCAGAACATCCTTGAATGCTTTAATCAATCAGAAATTAATCTATCATTATGTTGGTGATGTTTAAAATAAAATTACTTTCATCCAATTCCTGAGTTTTTGAAATAAACGAGTCTTTTAGTGTACAGATGAAACATATTATTTATTTGTTGACGATCAGTGATCGAGGAATATTCGCAATTTCTCCTCGAGTACACCAGTTTAATCAAGCAATTATTACAGAAGTCTCACAAAATACAATTTTTATGGAAAATAAAGGCAAAAATCAACATTTTCTTTTAAAAAAATGCAAGAATACGTACCGGTAGCTAATTTTCATGCGTTGTTTTTTTTGTAGAATATTGGTTTTTCATAACTTAACTAGGGTTAGTTAACTGACAGTTTAAGTTTATTACTTGCGGATCTAAACAAAAAACATTAATAAAAGTGTCTATTAATTACTTGTTGTACATTAGAATGTCATAAAGAGTGCTAAAACAAACCATAGAAAGGAAACTGTCATTTAGAGGTTTTTCATTTTGAACATACAAATACTTAATGCAAACATATTGAAATCATCCTTTGATTCATTTACGCTATGTTTTAGCTACTGATGTTGTTTCAGTTATTTATAGTCTTATAAATAATGTATATGCCTACTCAATATATTTGTTTAATTGCATGCCACAGTCAAAAGCCAGAGAAGTATTTTGAAAAGTGCAGTTAAAGAAACTGCATTTAAATTATGATCACAAGATTAAATTATTCAGCGCATGATTTTAAAATCTTAAATGTAGCTTTATATTTTAATAACGTGGTATTTTTTTTTTAAAGTTTGATATGTGCGAATCAAAACAAACAAACAAACAAAAACAAACAAAACAAAATAAAAACACATACAATTCAATTTAGTTTACCGGCCTCTAACATTTCACTGTGGCAGCTAAAAACATGGCCAGAGAAACATATGTGAACCACATCAGAATTATATATATCAAGCAACTAATGGAAAATACATGGATGAAGGAAGTATACGACCTTAGGACCTTTATACTTGACTACTTGATAAAAGTGTGGAGAGCCATCACAGGAATCCGTCTGGAAGTTTATGATGGTATCGACGCCTCAATTCTATACAGGCGACAAGATTATCTAAAGATAAAAATTGTCAATAAACGAAACAAAACATGAAAAAACACAACAAAAGGGGTTTAGACGTGTTTTAGATTTCTACAACTAAATATCTAGAGTACTTAAAAATGACAACAAAAGTGGCAGAAGGAACATTTTTGTTACATTGAATGAACAGATAGATATTAAAACAAATAGCTTTGCTTTTATAATGTAAAACACTAAGTTAAAATGATGTCTCATGTAAATCTAGTCCGCGTATACTTTATACAACTATTTGAGATTTTTTTATTTATTTGCCTGATGCTATGTTATGCGAGAACTGAAAATGTCCAAATCATTTGCTGCTCTGATTCTCTTACCTAGATTACTAAATCTTTTCCAATTTTGCCAAAACGTCTGTTCAAAAACTGTTTCTTAATTTTAGTTTCAACATCTCAAAATATTTATTCTTGTTAGTGTTCCTGCGGATATATATTATGAGTTTTAGTTATTCTGATTATTTCATATGAAGTCAGTAAATATTTTCCCTGATGATTTCTAAGCTTGTCACCTTGAAAACGTCAATCATCTATAGTTAATAATAGCGATATGAATAAATAATCAAAATACAAGAGAAGTTTCAAGTTGATGATACCATGGGACTTGCCAGACAGCTAAACCGTATCTCAATTTGCTACTTTAATACATGGTGAAGAATGTATTTCCTTCATTTCACGTATGTTTTAATTCAACTCGAATCAGCCGAAGCTGTAAATACGACAAACTTCATTTTGCGACAGGTGAATATATATACAAAGGTTGTAATTTACCGAAATTGATTTGTTGCAGATTTACAATCTTTATCATTGTCTAAAAAAACTGCAAAACTTAATTTCAAAAAAATATATAAATATAATTACATGTTCTGAGGATCATCAATTCGGGCTTACTGATCTTTGAAAGCGTTTATATCAGTTTTACATTGAACTCTAAGACAAACTTTTATTAACCATAACTTGCTTTCTAGAAGTCGAGTGAAGTTTAATGAGATGCCGTAACATGGTCCGTTGAAACATATATATTTGACAGCATTTATCGCTGTTTGGTAATAAATGATCACATATAGAATACTAGTAGTTTTGCACATCGTTACTAATGTTCATTTTCTACATACATGTACAAGACATTACATCAATCACAACAAGTCAGACAAAAAAAAAAGTGGTAAAGGAAAGTAGGTGGTTGCAAAATATGTTGTAGTTGAATGCGTCGTGTTATTTTGATATATTTTTGCGAAACAATACTCTAACTCTAGTGGAAGGTGATGATATCTCGTATGTTGACGGTTATATCAATTTCTTTCAATGTGATGCAGTTTATTCCAAGGGGGGGGGAGGGGGGGGGGGGGGGCACCCAAGGTTTTTCCCCGCTGCATAAAAACGCAAAAGCAACCGACCCCAGGCATTTGGGTAATCTCTTTTACATCCTTATCGATCATTTTGATGAAACAATTAGGGGGGGGGGGGTACCACCTAAGGTGGGGTTAGGGTAGGCCATCACAGTTGGGGTATAGGGGTGGGGTTGGTGAAGCCTCGAAAAATGTTAAGTCGCCATTTTGAAAAAATGTATGCATGCTATAAAGCTGAAACTTGCAGGGCATGTTAGAATTATCATTTCCCTTCTTTATCCGACGAAAATCGGTCATTTGGAACTTTCAGGATGTACTTCACAAAATAATATCGCCCAACCCTAAGTGTTTTGAACTCAGGCCTGAACAAACCACTGTTGGTAGTTCCTAAAAATAAGTGTAAAAAACAATAAAAATCACCTTGGGTTGGTCCAATTTTTTGGATAAATATTTTTTCTAAAATATTTTCTTGGCATCCAATCACAAACAATGCACATATTCCATGATTTGACCAACTTTTAATAATTTTACTTTTTATTCCATCCTCAGACGTACTGGAAGCACCGAACAAATATGGCGGAATTAGCAGACAGCATTCCAGGATGGGCTCCCGCGAAATCAAGCCGATAAACCCCTTTAAAATTGCATCTTATCTGATCAGATATATCATATTCTAGTAGAAAAATAAGGTGAGAAGTGGAGCTATTCAATAATTTGGCTAAAAAATGACGATTTTCGCCCTAACTTTTACATGTAAAAGAATAGGCAGGCTATTTTGTGCCGTAAACCCTTCATAGCAAAATGTTGATTGTGGTGACCATTTTTGCCAAAATCCCGATTTTCCGATCGAAACGAGCTTGATGACGTCATAATTATGTAACGCCTTGGACGATTTTTATGATCTTGGTATCATTGGATAGGGGAGGACCATACCTTCTTAATGATAGCAAAACCAAGTTTAAAGGGGTGTTCCGTTCTAAAATTTTAGGGGGTTGCAACCCCCCTTGGGTAGACGTGTTAAAAAAATAGCCTGGGTAGACGAGGGTTAAAACAAACAATATAATAACTATTGTTGAGACCCGTCCAAGTTCTCTAAAATACAAAATAGAAAAAAATCTCTTAATGAGAAGGAACTTGTTATCTCCGCCACAGATGTTTGTTTACGATTGCATAAAGACTCACAAGAGACTGACAGGTGTATTTTAGAACTAGACCTATCATTACCATTCTTGTGGGACGTAGTTGCTATATTTGTTAATTAGGTCAGTCACCTTAAGCAGGCAAGGATTAATCTTATCCGGAAATTAATTTCTGTTTTGACATTAAATCCCAAACCTAAGCATGAGTTATGATTAAATATCACAGTTTATAAAAATAAGCAGGAGCAATTAGAAACACTATATCATCCGAAGGAAGAGCAGTCTCAAATGTTTTAATCAGACATCGGAAATGAAACATGGAGTATTGCATGTACTTCTCTTGACTATGTGGAAAATAAAAACATAGCGAGTACCTAGATCATGCTGTGGTTTGAGTATCAAGACACGAAAGTATTCATTCTGAATTGTGGTTTAAGACTCGAATCCTGAAAGTTAATTAAAAATATATAAAAAACCTGTCTCTCCAGGTTGTTATCGATATCATCTTAATCCTTTCTAAATGTTGATGTTTTGAACCTCGGGCTGCAAGTTGGCGTTTCTGAAAGCTGTGATCAAAATGATCTCAATATTTGGTACTTGACAGTTATTATCATATATGAAAAGTGTAAATCGCGTATAAATTCTTTTGTCCAATCCATTCATATCAGAAATTTAAGCAACTTTAATAAAACATTGATATTTTAGTTGTCATTTTCATCATGCAAGGGAGCTTGGAAGTTTATTTTTCAACATCTTAAATGATGTTTAAAATAGAACACCGATGGTAAACATATCGATAGATTAAATATGATGACACAGAGGTGCTGTCCAAGGAATCAAATTTCTATGTGCGAAATATAATTCCAACTGCTGTGCTTTTAGCATATATTGAACCAAAAAACACTAAAACACCGTGTCAGACACCACTGATATGTATTTAGATGAAACTACGCGGTGTAATTCAAAGTTCCATTTATCATTTATCTATAATGAGAGAAACATTCTCATACAATGTTGAAACATGTACTACATTCATAATAAATAAGATGCTCGTGTTAGAAAGATACCTTGTACCATTCAATGCCGTAAGCTTTTATAACACCTCTACGAATTAGCTAGTCAATTATTGCGCATTATCTGATGATAGTTGAACTTAAAAATGTTTTTATATATACATTTGGTATATCACACCGTAAAGATTAATTAAAAACGTATAGTTTGAAGGTAAACATGATGCAGCAGTTCTCACCTTCTCTGAAACATTATTGCTTGCTGTTTATTTACTGTTTAAATTTACTGTTAAATCAGACTTCCTCCGATTGCCCTTTCTTAATCATCCGGATTGAAATATTTGCTTATCATTGGGTTAAGTCGTACCAAGAATGACAACTATCGAAACGCAAAATAACAAATAGTTAGTTTAGAATGTAAAATAAAACAGATTAAAATAACTGGCCTAACTATATGGCACTATAACTATATAAATAATTGCTATATACATAACTATATACATATTTTATAATTTGACATACTGACTATACAGAACTTTTTTAAAATGTTGATGACTCTTGATAAGATATCACAAAAATGAATTTTCATCACGACATTAAGAAACTCATACGGGAGATCCTATATAGTAACTTAATTCCAAGCACAACAAAGCTATATAATCTATCGTATAAATATTTTGCTGCTTCCAGGCATATTCTTAATTTCTTTATAAATATCTTAAGATCCATGACACCAATGTTTGTATACGGTAATTGCAAACGAAGCCGATACTAATTTCTCTCTTGTGATTTCCAAGTTTGAAAACTTGAAAAGGATACCAACAAGGATATAAATGGCTGTCTCGAGCAAAGTGAATATGCAGTAACGAGTCGTCGACAGATACTTTGACTAGAATAACATACAGGCATCACTTACGTATTCCCACTGTTTTGCTAATTGTATCGTGTCTCATTAAAACTATATTTTTGGAGACGAGAAAATCGGTGAAAACACATCCGAAACATATCCTATGACTTCATTTGTTTTACATTTATATCAATTGTAAAGCAAACTTGCGCATCAAAACGGGAAATTGAAAAAGACACCGCAACTAAAAAAAAGGGGGGGGGGGGCAATCATTTTCTTTTGAAGAAGAGGTATGTTTTAAGAGGGGTCAAGAATTTCTGACACACTGAAAAGTCAATGGTTATTAATTTAAATACAAAGATTTAAGAAAGGGGGTCATGATTTAGCACTGTTTTTTTGATTATTTTAAGGTAATGTCGAAGCGTGTATTTTGTAAATATATCAAAACTTTTATTTAATCTTACATCTTGAAATAATTGACTCTTTTTGACTCTTTTACTTTGCACATGACGTAGTATCAGACAAACTTAGTTTTAGCACGTGTCTTCTTTTACTACACGGGGTTCATTATTTTCATGGAACATAAACAGACATTTTTCTTATTTCAAAATGGAATGAAATAATTCAGAGTCAGCTATCTGGAAAGTTTCATTACACATTTAAATTGAATGAAACAGAGTCAGCATTTACTATCTGGAAAGTTTCATTACACATTTAAATTGAATGAAACAGAGTCAGCATTTACTATCTGGAAAGTTTCATTACACATTTAAATTGAATGAAACAGAGTCAGCATTTACTATCTGGAAAGTTTCATTACACATTTAAATTTAATGAAACAGAGTCAGCATTTACTATCTGGAAAGTTTCATTACACATTTAAATACAGATGATTTATAGAGCAGCGAGTTCCGTGACTGTTGATTTTCCAAGTGGCCTTGAAGAACAGCATTACTAGACAAATTCATTGGCGATGACGCAAAAGTGAATAACGATTTTTATCGGTTTATCTTAAAGATTTTCGATAAAAACATACCCAAATATGCTCCACGATATGCTCCTATGGAGACAATGTACAAATTTATACTGACTTGAAGATCTATTGTTTAAACTATGGTTTGAAGTGCCTAAAATCTTAAAAAGTTATCTTACTGAGAGGCGCATCCCTAAAGTAAAATATCTAATTTTTTTATACTTATTCCTACCTATATTTCTCCTGGTGATTTCTGGGCTTAACACATATAAAACGATCATCATTATTTGTAAAATATCATAATTCATAATGAGAACCTGGGTATCCGGGTATCTGAATCTAATCATAATTAGGTAAGGTACCTGCTATCCAATATCAATTTTCATTTGAAATTTAATTTCCATGCTGCGCATGCTTATTAAAACATACCGTACAAAATTAAGCAGGAAACAATTTGAAACACTATATTATTTAAAGGAGAACATCCTCGAATGTTTTAATCAATCAGAGACATTTTTCTTGCCACAATCTACTGTCTAGCATAGGAAATGATACATGGGATATTCCATGCACTCCTTTTGACCCCCTCGAAAAATTGCGATTACCTAGATCTGGTTGTATATAGCTTCAACTTTAATAATCAAACGTGTAATCACTGTGTATTGTGCTTAGGTTTAAGAAATCTTCTGAAAAGTATAAAAAAGTAAATAGTCAAATATTCATATAGGCTATAATTTACGTATTCACTGACTGACAAGGCTACAGTTTTGTTACTAAAACTAATAAACTAATACTTTGAGAAACCCTGATTCTTTTTTGTCTCCTTTTGGAAGTCAATATTGATTCACGCAATTAATATCTGCAATCGTTAATGAAATCATTTTATTTCTACGAATGTACTTTTTTTCTTTACTTTTTTTATTTCAATAAATCTGCGATTTAACGTAAAGGAAATTTCAACACAAGATACTTTTGGTTGAATTAACGGTTGATGACCTTCTAAACAACATATCAAAAATATAAGAAATGTAGGTTTGTCAAAATTGGTCAATTTGCATACAACAAAATGATTGCCAAAACAGGGAATGAAATTTTAAAATTGGTTAAACGTCACCTGGATATGTTCAGTACACATTTATCAAGCAGAATTATACTTGTGCGACTTTGCACTCAGGAAATATTGATTTTTGATGATTTGAAGAATATTTTCAAATTTGACCTTTAATGAGCTTTGAATTACATTTTAGGTTTAACTTTGCTGCGCTGACTCAAGTCAGTTCATATGCCTGAACCACGTCGCAATTGCTTGTTTTTTCTGTTCGAGTTGATATGTTTTTCATTGTTATTGTCCAAGTATGATGACAATAGCTCAAAACATCTTTAAGTTATGGTCGATTTAATTATTAATAGGAAGAAAGAAGAAGAAAGATCCGTAAAGACACAGTACAAAGCTGCCTGCAATTTAATGATCACCTCAATAACGCTGTGCTGGATTACGTGATAACCTCGGGTGACATGTAGAAAAAATGAGACAGCAAGAAGTGTTATTATTTCAAGGGAGAAAAGGTGTTCATAGCACGAAGAACATAATGAGAAAAATAATATATACCATGATTGTGATGATATTTAAAGGCAAACTACTTCTATTCTTTAAAAACATATCTGTAACGTGTAGAGGCAAATCAAATTTCTTACTTAAGTTTTTTAATCGATTTTATTTCATGGTAGATTCACCTTTTGGCTTGCATTTTGTTTTTTAAGCATGCATGCATGTGACGTGACTTTAAAAAATGAACAATGGTAACCATTTCGATGTATTAAATATGGCGGCACCAGTGAGCAACAAATGTGCCAAATTTGTTTATTTTAGAAGAAATTGAACTAAATAAGCAGAATAAAATTTTGCCAGACCACGCTAATATTTTTAGGGCAAAAGTACACCGTGTAATTCAATGTTACAGCAATCCAATGAGAGCAATCAGTTGAAATATGTACTACATTCATAAAAAATACGTTTCTCGTGTTAGTTTTAAACCTAATGGAAAAATGTACCATTCAATGCCGATGGCTTTTATAACACCTGTACCAAACATGCCAATAATTGGCAGTAATTATTACTGAGCAATATCTAATACTACTGTATTAGTTAACTTTAAGATGTCAATCGTTTTATATCAAACCTTAAAGATTGATTAAAAACATATTTTGGATGTTGTTTTCCGATTGTTTCGTTTTATTTTCATCATTTTCAAATCCATTCTTAATCCATCGTCTTCCTAAGGGGTTGGTTACCACCCCTAACGGTTGATCGAAGATTTGAAGAAAACAAAGCGACTGGAGTTCGAAGTAATTGTTTTTAAATCATAAAGCTTGGGGTATCTGGAAGGGAGACCCTACCCTATACTTAAGTACCAAACAACATAGTTTATGACGTGTCAATTTTAAAATCACTGGGTGATGGTAACTACTCTTCCCTCAGGAGGATGTGTAACAATGTGTTACGGGACGTCATGAAATAAGAACAAAGGTACAATTACAATGAGCAACACAGAATCATTCAACACACAATACCAATTGTAAAAGTAATCTATTCATTCAACACAAAATTTAAAACAAAATTATAAAATCACATCTAAGAAGACAAGCTAATCACCAATTCCTTGAATCTTGAATCGTTGATCCCTAACAGCAAAATCAGCTACATTGGTTCAGGTGATATATCTTGTGTCAAAAAAAATATGGCTGGAAGTTCTGTCATTATTTCTTACACACGACGCCTTCCTTGTTTCAAGATGTCCGATTTCTCGGTAAGATATTATGATTGATAATGCATTTTCCTGATATGATATAAAATTGTGAGAGTACAGAAGGGTTTATGATTTTCAAATAACAAATGCAGAAAATCAAAGAGAAAATTATAATAAATATGGTGCAGTGGTTTTTTTTCGGATAACCAATTTCCTTCTCAACTCAAAATAGGACTTTAAAAAATAGTTAGTGTAGAATAAAATAAAAGAAACTGAAATATTGGAAAGACTACCAATTTAGAAGAGAATTGTAATTTATACGGACATTATAATCCCTATTTTTTAATTTGAAACACTGAATACAAAAAAGTATTTTACAATGATGATAGCTATGTATGAGATTTCACAAAAATGTATTTTCATCACGACTTTAAGAAATTCACATGGGGAATGTAATCAAATAAACTTTGTTCTAAGCACAAGAAAGCTATATAATCTATCGTATAAATGATATGCTGCTTCTAGGCATATTCTTAATTTCTCTATAAATATCTTACGGTAACATGGTCACATTTTAAATTTCTTTATGTATCAGTTTGCACATGACGTAACAAACTTAGTTTAGGCACGTGTCTTCTTCACACGGGTTAATTATTTTCATGGAACATAAACAGACATGTTTCTTATTTTATTTTGAAATTGAATGAAATAACTCAGAGTCAGCATTTATTATCTTGAAAGTTTCAGAACATCCCCACAGTAGGCACATAGTTTTAAGATCAAAATCAACTCGCTTAAATTGCCAAACTGAAAAAGGTTTTTACAGGACTACAAGCTTTTGTCTTCAATGAAATTGCAAAATAAGTGAAAGTATCACGCAACTTTTAAATTTCAACATTTTCCAAATATTCAGCTAATTTCAGAGCCATACATCTATTAATTCCTACTTGGTTACTGTTAATGTTCCTGGGATTTATGGTAGGAATGTTTCTTTTTCTTTTGTTTTTTATTACTTCATACGAAGTCAGTAAGTATTATCATCGTGGTGATTTATTGGCTTGACACATATAAAAGGATATTCATTCATAATAGTCAGTCTTAGTTGATAAATAATCATAATTCTTAAAGAACTTTAATTTTATAGATTTCAGAATTTAATCATAATTAGGTAAGGAAGCTCTAGAGGACAAGGATCAATCCTATACAATATCAATTTCATTTGATATTTTATCTTCATGCTTCACATGCTTATTAAAAAAATATCTTACAAAAAATAAGCAGGAAACAATAACACCGTATCATTTAAAGGAGAACATTCTTGAATGTTTTAATCAATCAAAGGTTTGTTCTTGCCACAATCTGCTGTCTAGCATCGGAAATGAAACATAGGAAATTCCATGCACTCCTTTTGGTTGTAGGACCAATTTTAATCAAAAGTGTAATCATTGTGTATCATGCTTAGGGTTAAAAAATCTTCTGATAAAAAGTATATTGTAAAATAGTCATATATAGTATAATTTGCGTATTCATTGACTGTTTGGAAATGTTAGAGGTAAACAGATAGAATCCTCAAAGGTCCAAACTAATAAACTAATACTTGCAGAAATCCCGATTCTTGTTTGTCTCCTTTTGAAAGTCAATATTGATACATTAAATAAATTGGTGCAATTATAAATAAAAATCATTTGTGACCCGTCATATCAAAAGGTACCTTAAGGGTGGCAAAATCAAAATTGATTTTTTGGTCTAGTCTTAAAGCTGAGACTTTAAGCTTTAAAATGATACCTTGCTTTTGGTTATTGGATGTTCTATTGTAAAGTTACATTGAAATTGGTAAAAGGCATCGGCCTAATTCAGAAAACTATCGTTCTGAGAAAATCATGTTTAAAATTTCTGTACTGGTAAAACTT
>JXSR01S033712.1:4971-15338 GCA_000969725.1 Ophiothrix spiculata
AACATATAGTGGTTAATGAAATGTAATTATAAAATGTTTCTTATAGCTTTATAGAAGAAGATAACATAAATATTTAAAATTAAATTTGCATTTTAGATCAATATGATTTCTGTACATTTTTCTATTGAAATATGGAACATCGATCGGTCTGTTGTTGCCATTTCTTATATTGAGCATTGAGTAAGTTAATAAAAACAGTTTGGACATGATTTAGTACTGAAGTTGAGTAGGCCTAGTGCTGGGAGGTGTCCAAACAGTGCACATGAATATTTTCGACATGTCTGACGAGAAAAGACAACAGTGAGTTGTGAAGCGGGCCAACATCAATTACTTAGCATCATGCTCACCTATCATTGTTACACTCAACTTGCTTAAGGTGCGTTTACACTGGGGCAATCTACACGAGAGTGCAGATCCAGATGCATGCGCATCTCCGACATCCAGATATGAGATCCGCATCTCCGTAGATCGCTTTACGTACGCATAGTACGCAGAGTGCTGTACAGCAGATGCGGATCTGACGCCCGTGTAGCCACAGTCTACTGCAAAGCGGCTTACGGAGATGCGCATGATTCATCTGGATTTGCACTCCCGTATAGATTGTCCCATTGTGACGAATTGGGGATAACGACAAGCAACATAGACCTGCGTACATTGGCGTAGCCAGCATAGGGCAAAGGGGCCAGACTGCCCCCTGACAAAAAAATCGAGCAGGAAATCGGGACAGCAAGTATTTAAACTGTGACGTAGGGTAACGACTGAGAGCAAAGAACTTGTAAACTGCTGCAAACTACAGATAGTAACGATAAAGTGAGTGGCTAGCGGATTGTGTGAGCGTTAACTGACTTTAACATTGTTTAACTAACGGTGACGGGCATAAAATTTAAAACTGCAATTCGCAGGTCTACGTTGCTTGTCGTTAACCTCAAGTCGTCAAATTGTAAACGCACCTTAGACCAAGTTGACAAACAACATACGTAACGTGTCTAAAAGGAGTAACATGGATAAATACGTGTATTCAGTTCTTGTCTATTACTCTTTCACATGTTCGTGATGTGTAAAATTTAAAACATTTTATGACAACAAAACTATCAATAACAAGGGGTAATTGAGAGAAATTTGCGCCAAAAAGCTTCTGATATGTTTTTCATGGAGGCAACGCCTCCCTGTAGTGCCGCCACTGTGGTATATCTAGTCGAGCGGTTTGGGCGTAAGTTTCAGATATACACTGAAGATGTGTTAGAGTCCCCGGTGGTTGACGTCTCCTAATTTCCTTTACTCTCATTGCTCCTTGTGGGAATGTTTCAAATTTGGGCGCTGCATATCATGATATAGTGTATTTGGTGACTTCATAAAAACGCAAGACGAACGATAATACCAAACATATAACACTCGGGACAAGTGCGCGCTGTTGTGTTATTAAAACACTAAACACTAGTGGCAAATGTGATAGTGTTCGGGCATCCCTTTTACGCGTTTTATCAACCAACCCTTCCGGTAATTTATCTTACATTCTGATGTTTTCATTGGCTACCCCACATCTCAAGAACGTGTTCAATTTATGGACGAAAACCGGCGTGTAGAAAGTAGTCATAGATTAATGTTGACTTGTTCCGCAACTCAATGTTGTTTTTGAAATCTATTCTTATCAAAACGCTGGTAAGTACGTTAGGAATGGACACCTTTTTATTTAAAGTGCCAGAAAACAAAATCGGTTCTAAACGGTGTTAACCATATTAGAGTGATATATATAAATGCATCGTGGCATTTTGTTTCTACGCCTGTAATGGTCAAATAAATTGATTTTGACTGATTTGTTTCTCTTTTTAAATACTATATATTAAATTGTCGTTAGAAGCTTGCTCTTTTATCTTGTCAATACATCTGAGGTACACGGTTGCTCATATAGTTGGAATAAAATAATTATTGTTACCACTTTTTTACGTAAAGGTCAATTTATGATGAAAATATCTGGAAACTTATGTTGCTTTTGGTCAGATTTGATAGGTTATCTTGTTGGATGTAAAATGGAACTCCGAATGTGATCAATTTTCTCATGTACTGACAAGGGGCTACAACAAAAATGGGTCAAAAACGTGATTTTTAGGGCCAATTTGATTTGACCCCGCCTTGTTCAAGGTCACTTTTCTACTAAAGTTGAGTGGTCATATGGAATGTCTATCTGTAGTAGAGTGATAAGCAGGTGGTTGAATGTCTTTGTCACGCTTGACTGAGACAAGAGAATGTTTGGAAGCAAAGCACAAAATTATCCACACCCAACAAGATTACCTATTAAATCTGACCAAAAATAAGTTTCCAGATATTTTCATCATAAATTGACCTTTACATAAAAAAGTGGTTAAAATATTTTTATTCCAACTATATGAGCAATCGTGTACAAATATGGATTTAATGAAATTGTCATTTTCAGGCCAGAGTTGGTCTCTGAAATTACACTTACATTGGTTAAAGTACTCCTTAATTTCAGTACAAATGACACCTTAAATCGATCTTCTTGACTCGGACAAGAGTCAAACATGCTAGACCCTCTTGTGTGTCATCTGAGGGACATTTTTTTCCATGTGATGACAATAAATATTTCTACAAAATTAATGATAATGGTACTATTTAAAAGCACTAGATACATTGAGTCTTTCATAATGCACGTCCCCGAGACGCGACAGCACCCTCAGTTACAGTTTGTCTTGCCAAAAGAAAAGTTCACTTTAAAACATTACAGGACATTGTTTGTGAAACATAACATCAAAAATTAGTACAAAATCATCCTAATTTTCCATCAGTTTCGTGTCTGAAAAATACTATCATGTTATGTACACAACGAACTTCTTCATTGTGCATGGAGTTTAAGATAGCGGGAAACTGACACTATGCAGCACAGGGCGGACACCAATAACTTCACCATCGACAAATGTTTTGCAATTTGCAATTTAGATTTGTAAAGATGTTAGATTTAGTTTTCCACTACAATAACGGCACAAATACACCCAAATGTGTAGAAATTGTTGTTCGCGTAAATATGCCACAACATTTTGGATTTAAATTGAAGAACCAAGTTGTTCGTGTTCAAGAGATTTTATAATATTAGCATGATTAAAGTCAGGCATTGTGTCAGGGCTACGTGTCTATATAGCATAGATGACAGTTTTAGCATTTTGGTATTAACGGTTTCAGGAAAATTACAAGCTTGAATATAATTATAAAGAAAATAAACATAATATAAAGCATTTGATCACCATCTTGCAAATTAAATAATTCCGAATGGGTCCAATATTTTTAACGAGAAATATATGGTTTTTATACTCGGGGTACAATTTTTATTTGATAATTCTCAATTTGGTTGTTTCATAAGCAAACTACAAATGCTAGAAAAAAATCAAACTGAAGGCGAAATAGCACTTTCTCCAAGTTGAGTGTTTACTTTTAATTTTTGTGATGGACTGGTGAAAGTTGTTACACCATAGTATCATAACCGACTTGTAGACACTTAACAATGAACCCGAGGCCACGATTCACGACTGGTTTGAATCTGTAGCGCCTTCAAGTGATGTGTATACTGCTATCACTTTGTCACTTTTTTCCCATGTTATCATGTCTAATAAAACTGTCGAAATGATGATTTTGGCACAATAAACATGATAAATGAGTGTAAAGAAACGCCTGAATCTGTGTTTCCTGTTTCTTAGAACTAAATTCGCCCATATCACTATCTTTATCTTGTCATGTACATAGTTCACTGACCGGGACGGCCTCACTCCCTCGGTGAAAGTAAATAAGAGTAAAACAACTCATTCACGAAGCCATTACCTTAATGCAAAACTCCACGTTTAGATCGACTTGATTGATGAATGATTGGTGCTGACTTTGAATTTCGTGGGAAGAGGATAAACTGAAGTGTAAAAGCGTATTTCAGCCCAAATTTGTCACTAACCATGTACTTTCTCATTGAAGAGCTTGATAGATTGTAATGAATCATAGAATGAATCTATCCTTGTCATTTATTTCAGAGTATAACATTACCATTGCTTTCTCCATGTTCTTGTTATACATTAGCTTGCAACATCAAAGGCCGGAAGAGCAAACTCGGGCTATCCATACGGAACCTAGACCCAAATCAATCTGCATCTCCGTCAAGATCCGGATCTCCATCTATAGTATGCATAGCATGACTGTATAATTTGTCAGATTCGAATCTTAGGTACGAATATATAGTAAGCAATCTAGAGGCAAATTAGTTAAAGGGGCATTGGACAAGTTCAGCATCATCCCCAAACTTTTCCCCAAACATTTCGAGATTTTTGCATCATTTGAAGTATTAGTGGTAATAATGACAGCATGCAAAGTTTCATTGTCAAATTCAAACCCTATATATCAAAATATTAAGATATTCTCTTATATTTAATTATAGTTGTCGACAACGATAAATACTGCCCTCTATAGTTGAATTTCTAGAATTGGCCTTTTCAGGAGATCTAATGAAAATTGAAAATTTCTTTTGATTTTTCTGCAATCTATGATGTAAAAGGAATGTTTTATAAACAAATCTTTGGTTCTTTCTCATTGTATAGCATCAATAAATACGTTTAGAGAATAGCCTCATACCCAAAATCAACAAATAAAATTAAATTCATTTTTTTTTTACTTTTTTGAAGGTTTTTATCAAAATTTTCTGGTAATTGACTGTTATTTTCTAACATAGGAAGTGTAAATTATCCACAAACAAAATTTCAAAATTTTGTCCAATGCCCCTTTAACGGAGAAGCGATTTGATGTGGTTTTGCGCTTCGTTTATACCCAATGCTAGAACATCAGATTTCAGAACATGTTCGTCGTACTTCGGATGAATGTTGTGAATGTGAATATGATGAAATATGAACACTGAACTTGAATGAAGTCATAATATATGTATACATGTTTATATAATGGAACCAAAGTATTGTGTAAAAATTAAAACGTGTATTATTTTACCTCATATTCATGAAGTTATCATGATCATTCATTTGCCAGTCACAAACTACTGCCCGGTTGGTAGTTTTTACTATTTTCCCCACAACCTCATTCAAAGAGTCGCAGTGAGATGTAATAAAACAAATGCCCTATGGTTTTATCAATAACGTATTAGTGCAATCTATCTATCATTCTGTACTGGCCATGAGACTATTATTCCTCGGCATGTAGCCTCAGGGTAATAGTCACATGGCCTGTACCGCGGGGAAGATAGATTGCACTACTTCACCTCAAACCATGTAGTATTATAGTATAACCAGTTTCTCGTATAATATTTCTATAAACTGGATCCTGATGAAAATGCTATGTCCAGTCCTGGTTCCCTGGTCCCGCTATAATTTTTATGAACACATGAAGAATGATTCGTCTAATTCTGTGTTATATAAATTGTCGTTTTCACAGTATTTCCCTTTTACCAGACCCAAATATGGGAACTGCATGTAAGAACGGAGGGGCGGGTTGGCGCAGCGTTTCTGACGTCGCCTTTCACCGCTGCGGCCCGGGTTCGTTGTACGTGAATTTGGTTGTCGATCCATACTCGTCTTCGCAGGTTTTCTCCGAGCACTTCGGTTTCCTCCTGCATCTAAAATCGAAAATTCTTTCCGATATTCTGTCTTTCACACCACGGAGGCGTCCCTTGAATTTAATGCATTTGCACTATTGGGATTAGCCTGGCTTACAGCCGAATGTTATAAATAAATAAAAAAAAAAAAAAAAAAAAAACATACATGACATAGATGAATAAGGAAGCCGACAAAGATAATTTTTCATTTTAACATCATGAACATGTATTTTGAATGTTACAAGTTTTTTGCTATCTTTGTTAGATATCGTGTTTTGTATAACATCGCAACTACTATTTGTTAGCTGTATTTAAATGAAATATTTCTTAATCAATTTAGAACGTTTCAAAAGCGTTTCATTAAATCAAACCTTAAGGGTTGAGGGAGTCCATTTTTGGTTGGCATGATCGAAAAATATATCTTAACGTTTTTGGCAAGCTAGACATGTATTTAATACAATGATTATTACAAAAAGTGGAAAAAATCACCTAAAATATGTTTTTGTTGTCTGTAAGGCGAGAGTCTAGGCGAGAGTCATTACGTACTTTATTTACCTCGGAAATTAACGACCTATGGTATTGTAGGTGATTATATATACAATATAGTACAAACCCAATGTAAAACGGGAGTTGGGTGACAGTCAAATATAAAATTGATCTAGAAGAACATTGAACTAAACGTCAGATTGCTTGACTGTTTAACCTAAAAGTTTTTAGTCGATTCATCACTATTCAACCCTCAAAAAACCCCAATTCACTCGTTTCGTGGCCATGTATACGCCACAGCTAGGGCTGACAGAATTAATTATCACAACGACGAACACCCATTGATTTCAAATGTGTGTGTGCCCCTGTTAGCTCCTGTTTCTTTAATTTGAGAGTGGTTCATTGAGCATGTTGAATAGAAATGCAATTTACATTGTATAACCCATGATTATTATTGTGCATTTAAAATCGCGGCGAACTTTCTCATTTGTCGTTGTACATGTCCAATATACATGGTTTATAAGGAAACTTTAAATGCTATGAACCCGAGTAAGCTAGTATGAACCAAGAAGATTAATTGGCCTCGATTTTTCTTTTCCTTGACCTGTTCATCCATACAGTTTCAATAACTAGATCATGGTTGATAGTATATTTGGTTTTGGGTGTAATATGGCCATGATGGCGGGAAATTTGGTTTTGTTACAGCCGCGCTTACAATAGAAAACGGCCGTTGGGCGCTTTTTATTGCTGTTCAGGGACCTTGGTGTAAATAATTCGACACAAGACACAAGGTAGGCAACGCCTAATATCGGAAATAATGCAAACACTGGGATATCTACAATTCTGGACTGCAGATGTGAGTATAAATTTCATTATATAATACAATATTATTTTCGTCATGATATGCATGACGTTGTGCATGATATGATATGCATGACACATGAAACTGACTGATTGAAATCTAAAATGTGTCACATATCTCCATTTTGTATTTTCTGACGTAGAAATCAGACTTTGTCAGGAAAATTGCTTATATTCTAAACTTAGCGTCTCTAGAACCCTACAAAAACACCTATGTATGCTTACTGGAGTACGATGAGAAGCTATGAGAAATGTTTATAGTCATTAAAAATAACTTTGATAAAAGATAACTCGACATTTGATGTAATTTTCGTCGACGAAAATTAGGTGTGCAAAAATACGTGCAATACCCCATATATTCATTATCGTCACGAGCATTTAATGGCATTGTAAATTTTGAATGACATGCATAATTCCATTGTGAATCTTTGGAGTTCAAGCTACCAAAATCGTGTCATTTGAAATGCATGAAACTGAGAGATTTCGGCAAAAAGGGGTCAACTTTTTCGAAGTAGTCTGCTGAACCCATTTTGAACTTGATCATGGACGTCAAATCATTAGTAAAGGTTCATGTATAAACTACTCTATTACATATGTACGCCAAAAATTGTGATGATCGGACAAGTGTAAGTAGGCCAAAACTTGACGTTCAGCCAAGCGAGACGTCAAAATAGCTCGTACCCTTAATTGTCAAAAACGTTTCGAAAGTTTTTGTTCTTGCTGGGAAATAACGCGATACACCCTTATACAATCACTTAAGTTCAAAGTTTTTAGACTTCAAGTGACTTGACATGTTTGATAGATAGGTCATTGACTTTCACTTTGCTTGAGGTAAGTTTGTTTTTGAAATAATATAAGGGTACATCTATGGCAGATTTTTCGAGTAACCAATGTAAAGTTTTTGTTTCACAATCATACTGACAAAAGTAATAATTGATTTATTTGTCACAAAAATTGTATTCATTCAAAATGTCGTACTCTGATTTCAATATGTTTGCAGTTGAGTTCGTTCATTTAATTGCCGCAGGAATTAAAAACATTATCGTAATGTGTTTTGTGCATGGACGTATCACATTGACTTAAAGATGCTCTTTATTGAAATTAATGGTCACTATATAGTCTTGGACAGCTGAAATGGAAATGGCCAAAATAAATGTGATTGTTACAATTGATGAATGAGATAAAAACATCGGAAAACATCAAAATAATCGACAATTCAAAACAGATGTCTTCCCTTCAAGATGTGTAACGTTCATTTGACTCTATGTCGTCTGCAAGACATGTCTCATGTCACATTTATTAGATTTGTTTAAAGAATTGACATGAATCAGCTGTCGTTTGCCCGCCAAATTAAATGTGAGTTCCCGCCAAATTAAATGTGACCGCTGTCGTCTGCTGACAAGAGATGCATGTATATCGCGTGGTCGACTATTCTAATATTAACTGATGAGTGAGTTGAGATGTGTCAGGAGAAAGCAAATGCCCTTCTCATCATTTCACGATAACAAGATGCGCGCATCACTCTGTGGCATGCAACATTTGGATGTCAAAATCTTTATCATTAAAAAAGAATACATACAGCGCAGATCACGTACGTGCTGTAATAATATTGGGTCATCAGTATTGATTTTAAGTATTTCTATTAAAAGATTTGTTATATTGATAATATTATGGTCTTTACAGCTAGGAGACAACTGAGGCGGGTGCACCATTTGATTTTCAGAGCCTGGAATGGACGTTTTATTGCTGAGATTATGAACTTATGTAGTATGTTTAATACTATTTCAAAGTTTCTTTAACTCAATTTTGCGTATAAAAATGTCTTTTTACGGCCATTTTGGATCTTAGTATGGGTTCATTTTGGATTTCAAAAATTTTAATAGGACAGGACTTTACTCTGATAACCCCAAACCAACTTTCCACTATTGTTTTTAATCATTTAATAGCTTTAACCCTTTATGTGCATAAAAAGTATTTTGGCGGCCATTTTGGAACTCAGTACGACCGATAAAACAGGATAACGTAACTAGGATCACATGATATTGCTTCATATTATATTCTGTGAGTTGTTTATGATATTGGGCATTTTAAGGCTGTTTGGGTCCATTTGAATGAAAAAAAAACCCTATTTTGGCGGCCATTTTGAAAGTGGAAAATCAGAACTTCTTTCAAACCAAATGCATTGGCTATAGCTTTAGCGACAATTTGCTTTGGACATACAGTTTTTAAAAGTGTTTTTTAAGCCATTCTAATAAATTGAAATTCTAATTGGATTTTTGACCCCTAAATAGCTCAAATGTTTTGGAGCCAGTCAGTTTTCTTCAAAAAATGTACGCCTACGGTGAGCTAAAAAGGCAAAAAATAGAAGAATTGTCATCTGTTTAATGACTTTGACCATAAGGGATCTAAGGGACCTAACTAACTTAGAAAGAAAACAATGTCAGTGTGATATGAATGAAATGACCACATTATTTTCAGTATTATCTGTCTTTTTCACTTTGTCGTCCATATCTGATCTAAATATTTCAATACACTAGCGCCCTCAAGTTTCAATCAAATACTTACTTTGTAGGCCTGTGAATTGTAATTATTTATTTGCTGATGGCGCTCTAAAGAAACTATAGGTTCATTGGTTTTTGCTCTGCATAATCATTTACAAATTACATTCGACTGGTTTGCTGACTCAAACCGAAACTTAGTTGTTTACAGCAAGAACAACCATCATGACCATCTATTTGCACAAATATATCAATATCAATATCATTCAATATCAATTTATTTTCCATATCATACATACAAAATAATAATAAAAAACACATTAAGAACAGACACGATATGGGGGATGTAATCGAAAGGCCTACGGCCAGAGGTGATTACAACCCTGTACAAGGTTACAGCATAATAATAAAAAAAAATATTACTACTACACAGAATTATCATGATTATCATAAGTTATCATAAGCAATGCTCCAATAAAATACTAATAATATTTCGATAAAAGATGGTACTTTAGTTGATTTGAGTCAAGTGATTTCCAAATAATAGGGCCTGTAGTTTTAATAGTTTGATCAGAAAAGACTAAACGGTTCTTTGTTAGAGTATAATCATTGTTAAATCTTGTGAAATACTTGTGTAAATCATTATGTTTACTAAAAAACTGTTGAAAAGTTACTGGAAGACTGTTATTAAAGTGCTTAAACATAAAAATACCAAATTCAAGTGTATATGTATCATAAACATTAAGGAGGTTCAATTTTTGAAATAACGGAGCAGAATGACTTCTATAATGGCTACTAGTGATTGCTCTATACAAACAAACAAACAAAAAATATATACACACAGGGAAATAGTTGGGTCATCTGGAGGACTCCCGTGACCGTGGAGAGCGGAGGTTGGTTTCTCGATGGATTTGTCTTCTTTGAAGGTTAATTAA
>JXSR01S033714.1:9634-23513 GCA_000969725.1 Ophiothrix spiculata
AGTATGCACAAATTATCTTTTATGAAGTTAGTTTACGCAAATTATCATATGACAAGAATATTTTTATATGGTATATTACTGCTCATATGACGGTGCAAAAAAATCTATCCTTGGTGACTGCAGACCATGACCTACTATTGGCTGACACTGAAGGTATATGATGGTGCATGCTTGCAACTTTTATGTGTCTGGTTTCCAATTGCCCAATTTGTGCCATTTCTTTCAGGTTTCTGTATTGAAACATCTCAAAAAGGAAATGCCTAGAGGGAGATTTTGGATCAAATTAGATGGTACGGATATTAAACCAGCTCTACAAGAAAGTCTTACTGGAGTATGGAATGGAGATGCAAACTTGTTAGACGGTCGTTTGGAAGCTTTAAGAGCAGAATATGAAGAGAGAATGGCCATGTCTAAAAGTTCTCACCCAAATTGTGCAAAGATATTAAAGGCATTTAATGAGGATAAAGAATTTGTCAAATCAACTCTACAAAAGACTGTTAAGAAGTATCAAGATAAGTTTTCGTCTGGTAAGGGCTCAACGGAGAAGTTGAAAGAACTGAACTGGGAGATTGTAGAATGTGTAGATTTGCTGGAACAGAATACAAAGTTTATAACAGCGTATAGCCAATCGATGACAACACAAATATATAAAACCCTTGAAACAGATCATCTGAGTTATCTTAAAAATATCTTCAGAAAGAAACGGGCACCAGCAGCGACCCACATACTAGTCATCATGCTTTCAGAGGAGCGCCGTGCACATAAGCCATATGCTATGCCTGTGCAATATATTCCATATCACTCGCTTACAACGGCTGACGTACAACGCCTCACCAAAAATTTGAAGAAGAAGATGGTAGAGCTAGGGATGAAATGTGTTGGTAAGACAATATAACAATATTCAGCATCATGAAAGGTGTGTGACCCGATCATTTACTTTCCCATTTTTATTATAAATTTTGATATCTCAAGTCAAGATCTCAAGAAAGTTAATTTTTGTACCTTTTTCCCTGGGCAGAGATGGGTAAAGTAATCATGCATTATATGACAGTTTAGCTTGAAAGTACAAAAATTGTTTCAGACATTTTGCTTTGGACATAAACTTCAGAATTGAAGTATCTTCTATCGAAATATACGTATGCAAAAAAAAATAATTAAAAAAAGCAGCAGGAAAAGATCGAGGCTAGTCCTTGTCACATGTTACATTTGTGAAAAGATTGGGTCACCAACCTATTCATATATATTTCTTCTAAAAACAATAAGGTCCGTATTCCAGGAAAGTGTTTAGCTAAACCACGGTTTAACTGAACATCAGCTGTCCAGGAATGATACGCATCGTTGCAGTTTTCAAGCGGAACAGTTCAATGAGCCGTGCTGCTGACCAGAATTAAAACCATAGTTTAGCTAAATGCCTTTCTGGAATACGGAAAAATGTTGTAAAACTCTGAATTATAAACCCAAACCTCAGCAAAATGTTCTAACCAGGTTGGCATCTGATTTCTATTGTTATTCACCAGATATGTAAATCATGGTGGTGTGCTAATGTCTTGATCTGAATTTCACTGAATATTGGTTTACATGTACAAATTGTATGCACCCATGATAGTCCACTTTATAATACAGATTTAGATGTTATAAATATTCAATTTAGCTTGTAATTTTCCATACAGGAACTGTAACCGATGGTGAATTCAACAAGCTGCGCTATGATGGAGAAGGGAAAAGGCCAATACACATATATAAAGTTGTTCAGGATAGCAGAAATAGTGTCAGCCAGTTATCCAAGGAAAGACTGTTGAAAATGATTACCAAGACTGGAGGTAAGGGGCAAACATGTCAGTTGTTTTGATATTTTTACAGCATTAATGTGCACATTGTCACTTACCCATTCAATTATATTGTCCTCGCATGTGAACGCAAAGCTTGAGCAGAAGATGGAAGCCAGACAAGTGAATGCTTCAGATGCCACTTCGCACTTTCTTGGAAGATCCATCTGAATCATGGACTAATTGTGACACAAAATGAAATTGAACAAACCAGACAATCCTGGTCTATACTGGATAGAGTGATATATATATATATAGTGATTCTTTTAACCCACCGTGGTCCCAAGACGGGGATGTTAAAGCTTCTTGAAATACAATTATAATTACCTTGCCTTAATATAGGTAAAACATTGAACACCTACATATAAACACCATTTTAAAGCCTTGTTTAAAGATTTAGCAGAGTACAGGATGCTGGAGAGTCATACTTTATGCAATCTGTCACATTTGAAGATGGGATTTTAGGCAAATCATACACCTCTTTCTGTTTTTGACAACTGAACTTATAAATGTGTTTGGCCAGTTCTAAGTTGATCTTATACCTAAAGGCTTGCAACAAATCTTCATTAACTCAGCGTTTTTTTATTTATATTGCTAACTTTTTAAATTTCCTTTATCTAGGTCAATGTAGTATTATCATGTAACCAACCATAGCCATCAGCAAGACCATGAATTCGTACATTATATTTTTTTTCACGGGCTTCAGCTTAACTCTGCATTATGTTTGTTGATAATACAAAAATTATTCCCCTTTTTTCTTACATCAGAAAACGGTGATGGGAAGCCTGTAGTAGAGGATGACAGTGGTGATGTGCCAGACGATGTCATAAACCGACTGCATCAACTTCAAGTTGATGGTGAGAGCCTGAAGGAGAGTCTCCGCATTATCAAGAATAGTCTCTTTGATGATGGCTATGAAATGGAGCCTTGGCGTATGCATGTAGAGGATGAAACCGTTCTGGATATGCTGCGTAGTATTATTGCGACTTTCAGGTTCAGGGAGAAAATCAATAATCTACGGGAGACTGAAAATGTTGACTTTTCTGCCAATGTAGTTGTGCCAGAAGTTGATCCAACAACTAAAGAATATCACTATAATATGGGTGACCACAACCATATCCTGAAACGAATAGGGTTTCACACCCGTGATGGCGGACCCCATTGGGTGAACATTCAGCGGTTCGAGGAAGCAGCGCATTCAAAGACCACAGACCTTGGTTTACATGCGCTCCTTGGAACAAGAAAACAGTCAACTGTGGACGCGGAAAAGCTTCTTTCCCATTCTGTTGCGGATTTTTTTGAAGACAAGGGATACCAAAATGAAGCAAGGTACACTAGAATAATTGCCCGATGGCATGAGGCAACAGACGGGCGTGGCATGAGCCAGGCGGATAGGAAAGAAGCAAATATAGATATGATGGAGATGATTCTTGATGAACTGATGCCTTGGCATAAGAAAAACCCAGACCTCAGCAAGTTGGACATCAACAGGTATGTTTCACCATTGCAAATGCCTTAATATATTTTGTTTTTGTAGTATAATTTTGTAAAAGGTTTGACAATCATATCTGGATGAAACAGGTACTCTAACTTACATTTTTTCATTTATGATCTGTAACACCCAAGATGCAATATGGCAAAATAGCAAATTTTATGATACAGATAAATTAAATTGGTAAAATATACAAAGAATAATAAAATATTTTCTACTTTTTCATATAAAATCTTCAAAATTGAACATACAATTATAAAAAACATTTTTAATGTACAGGCTAATCTCTTTCAAGTAACACAGAAATCTACATTTGGTTATAGATCACTTCTTTTTGTAGCTATCTATGAGGCTGTTCAAATTGAGGATTTCTTCCATTTTATAATATGCATTAACTGTGTTGATTTAAATCCTCAATCATTTTTGCGGACTTCAAAACAAAAAAAAACAAAAAAAAATGGGCTAAAACTGATTATCTATGACTTCAGAGGTGAGTGGATATTGACTGCTGTAAATATGTATCAAATTATAAGAATAAAACATATAAAAAAGGATAAATTGCATAGTGACACAAGTTAAACTGACACATTTTTCTCAACCATGTGAGACCATTTACCACAAACCTGCGGTGAAGCTGTATACTTTATTATGATGAATAGAAGGGCATGGTTCACTGATCTTTCTGTATGTTTATCTTTTTTCACTGTTCACCGCATAACAACTTTTGATAGACCATAACTTATGCTGTGGATGTCTAGGGAAGTTCACTGTCGTGCTATTTTAATCATTAGAATATAGTGGTCCATGCAAATATTAAGTACCACTGCTTTCATACTTACTGTAACTTTGCAGCTTTGTAGCTCTCTCATTTCACACTTGTGTAGCTTTGCAGTGCCATTTTGTTTTGAAAGTTGAATTGATAATTTCATCGATTTACAGATTTGCTGTTATGATAACCGAAAGCTATAATATTTTGCAAAAACTGTGTCACCCAGCAACAAGGCTACAAAAGTAAACGCTTATGAAAGTAGCATTAGAGTTTGAATGACAGGAGACTATCTTCATGGATCATTTTGATGTACAGTAGCAAAACATCCAAATGCATGAGTTAAAAGAAAACAAGCAATTTAAGCTGTTTTTCTTTATCACGCTTAAAATTAAATTTTATTTTGAAAACTTGCAGGCGGTTAAAGGGAATATGTGGTTTCAGTAGGGAGACAGTGATAGAAGTGTTAGCCAATATTACCTGCCAAGAACTGAGAAGGAAACAGACTGACGATATTGGATACCCCGATCACCCCCGATCCAATACAACAGATGATGTTGAATGTTTTTTTGCACTTCTCCACCGTATAACCAGTGGACATCATGTTACCCTTGGAGAATTTTGTTACTGGTTCCGAAAACTTGTAATGTAAGTTTTTGTTAAAAAAAGAAATAAATATTTTGTACACTTATAAATATTATGTACTTCCTATATACCTTGGCTAAAAAGTGCTCTGTTGTCCACAGATTTCCTGACCAGGTCAGCATTAGTTGTATGGGCTTTTATTATGATGGACAGTCTGACTATCCACAAAAAGCCTGCCTGCCGGCAGCTCATAGGAAAGTTTTTGACAAGAGGGTTACACATGGTTAAGCTAACCTTGACCTTCCACCATTATGTAACATTTTTGAATGTTGGTTTTTGGAATAAGCCAGTTATCTCAAACAAGTTGGTTAGACGTTTGCTCTGATTTGGCTCGAGCGAGTAGAAAATTCATATACTCGTATATTAGTTCTATTTTGTAATAACTATTTTGTAAAATGTAATATTTTGGTTCAGAAAGGGTCATACTGTTCTTCAGATTGTGCAACCTTTGTCACTTATTTTATATCAGGCTGAAGAAGATAACATGTAAGATATGTGGCCTTTGTGACCATCACAAAGAGCACTTTTACAAATTTCTAAAAAATTGCAATATCAATATAGATGCTCATGATATGTAAGAAATCTAATGACTTCAAACAGAGAACCCGATAGTCTGGATTAGAACAACATCACAGTCGGATTCATTTTATTCACCTTATGTTCTTCTTTTTTTTTAAATGATTATTGTTTTGTTTTTGTTTTTTCACTCTGCAGACAGTTCACTTTCCGCATGAACAAAGATCTGCCTTTTTATGTCCACACGCTGAATGACAGATATACTGAAGATGAGTTGCCTTCATTTGATGAGCCACAGGAGCTTCCTAGGCTACATCGCTTAACCAGGAGGAGCCGAGAAGACAGCAGCATGATCACCGTAGGAAGAGCGCACTTGCCTGCTCAACATTCAAGATCAATAAGAGACAGATTGTTCAGGGTAGATCCTGGATTGATCGATGTTCCTGAGCATCTTGAACGTCACATCAGAAGTGTCCGGGATGGCAGTACTGATGTTCATTAATTACATCGGACATTCTTGAGCCCTTGCGAAAGGAGAAGGATATTTTATTGGATGCAGGGGTTACATTAGTACTCAGTGAAAACATGCAAGGACAAAAATGAAGCTAAACAAAAATTTTATATACTACCTTATTCTATATAACAGGTAAAGCTCTCCGTGGCTGTGTTTAAGTCTTTATTGGCGACTGTTTAAGTCATACATGCCTACCAGAAAAGGTAAGTACATTTTTTTCTCACCTGAAAATGGTTTCACATCAAGGTCACTTACGGTCAAGTATAAAAACTATGATCTATATTTAAAACTGATTTGAATAGTTGAGTAGGCAGTCATTAAAGCAGTACTGGTGATGGCTACTGGTTCATGAACCATCTTCTTTTTGAGGTAATAGAAAAGGTTCCCCTAGGATCTCAAAGTGAATCTGTACATGGCGGTTGCTTGTCGCATTTGGAGCAGAGTTTTGTGAGGTTTTGTTATGTGTGGAGAATTTGTTGCAGTTTACCCGCTCATGATTATGATTTTGCGCCAAAGCGACATAAAAGAAAAAAAAATCGCTGTTGCAATTTTCAATCGGCCCGTATTCCAGAAAGATGTTTAGCTAAACCATTGTTTAACTGAGCATCAACTGTCCAGGAATGATACGTAACATTGCAGCTTTCAAGCAGAACAGTTCAATGAGTCGTGCTGTTGACGAGAAGTAAAACCTTGATTTAGCTAAACACCTTTCTGGAATACGGGCCATCATGTTTGACGTTTTGTTTTGGGAACCCCTTGCACCAATTTTTTGAGGTTCTGCGCCAATTTTGCGACATACGGCCTTAGCAGGAAAGAAAGAAAGAATTCTTTAGGCGGATAGCCCAAGAAAGCCCCTAATGAAGCTTATTTCCATTGGGGTCCTAGATCTTTCTTTGAAATTAAGTTTTAGTGCAGAAGTAAAACCGGAGGACCTGGAGAAAAACCTGCAGAAGCGAGCATGGACTGAAAACCAAATGCACAAAAAGCGCCGGGCGTGGGACTCGAACCTGGGACCTCATTGGTGCAAAGTGAGGGAAATACCGCTTCACTAACCTGCTTCCCCTTCCCAGGAACACTGCTTTATTGGTGACCTGTCTGCATTACTCACATGGGTTTGTTCCTGTCATGATTTTTTTTTAATTTAAGCTTTGTTCGTGTTTTCAACAGGTCTTTCATGACTAGCTCTGTGCTAAGTTTGACAGTTTTCCCCCAATTTAACTGTGCGAGTCTAGAATTGTGGCATATCATACACCTGAAAAATGTCAGAAAATGTAATAATTTCACAACTATGTTCAACAATCACAAGGTGGCTATCTCATAGGATTAACACTGTGGTCAAGGTGAGTATGGATTTCCCTTTTGAAATTTCTTGGTACAGATTTACCTTGGAGATACCAGGCTTTGTAGACAGGTCCATGTAATGGCTTCGTCAGCCATGGAGCTCAAATTGGGGTATTCGGGTCCACCGGAGACAAGTTGAATCTTGACCAACCATAAGCGGGCGCTATATATTTGTTATGTGCGCCTTCCAAGACCTCAGCAGAGATGCGTAATTTAAGTGCATTCTATCCAGCATGTGTTAATTGCGTTAATCTTAATGCAGAGAGTGCGCCTAAACAAAACAGACGCCAAAGATCATGGACACGCTTAAGTTCCGATTCAGTTTCGTTGAAAACCTGACCCCCCCCCCCCTCTTGCCTCCATGCCAGAATGAATATGGCAGTGTGCCTGGTATCTCCCCTGTAAATCTTTGGTACAGCCTTAAAAACTAGGTTTTTTTTCATAATAACCACCATTTAAGCCATATGTCACACTGCTAAACTATTATCGGAAAATGGTGTTATGTTGAACCGAAGTACAGCATACTCAGGCATGAGATTTTCCAGCTTTTCAGCTGGTTCCAGCTTTTTTGGATGTCAAAATTTCCACAACTTTATTTATTTTCAGGCATTTTTTACCAATTTTTGCGCGCTTTTCCAGTGTTTCCAGCTTTTTTCAGTAGGATGTAATCTCATGCCTGCATACTGATAATAAATAACTGAGCAATATACACTCTAAAATTTAAAAAAAAGAGTGAACAGTCACTTATATTGGGAGTGATTTTTTTTTCTCACTCAAAAAGAGTGACATTTGGCTCCTTTCGAGTAAAATCAAACGGGCTGTTCGATTCCACCCGAAATGAGTTACATGTCACTCTTTTCAAGTGAAAAAAATTCACTCTTAAGACCAAACTCCCCCCCCCCCAGAACTCTATCGCAGGTTCATTAGGCCCAAAACTCTAAGCGCTATGCATTTTTTTATGTCAAAAAGGTTATGCGCATGCGGAAATCATTTTTTAAATTGCATTCTCGATATAAGAAAAAATGAAAAAGCAAAAAATCTCCTGAAAACTTAAAAAAATATTTTTTTTAACCCTATGCGCGCGGGAAGCTGAGACAGTTCTTTTTTTCTTTGGCCTAATAAAGAGCGACTCTTCACTCTTCATTTTAGAGTGTATTATAAAAAGTTGAGAGCCACAAGAATGTATCTATACATGTCAAAAATCCATAAAACCAAATATAGAATAGAACCTAATAATTTCGTCTCCTTGTTTCCTTGGGCAAAGACTGTACTCAACTTGCTCATAAAGCTGTTGGTCCCCTAGACTTCTTCATGGGGTATGCATTTTATGCAAGTAACTGTGTATCATTGATTGATTGTTACTTCATTCATATTGAATGCACCATCAAGTCTTGAAACATTTTGTTCTGGAGATTGTTGCATTACAAATACAATCCTGTGGCTATCAACCCTGGATATATATAGGCCTATGGCTAATTGTACAGAAGGTATTCTATTGTATTAGAAAGATCTTAATGAAAATGACAAAGTATTCAGTGGTATATTAAATTTTTGTTAAAATTTATTGTACTTTTCTCTGGACATGAACTTCCGTATGTATAAAACAATATGTTACATGTACTTAATGTTATATTCACGACCAAAATTATATACTAGTAGTTAAGTACGGTAATTAATTCAGGCCAAAAAGAAGAAGCATGTCTTGTTTCCTGTAGCAGGTCTGAAAATTGCAATGCAGAATGCGTGTTTTTTTTTTTTATTATCTGCTATACTACATTAACAAGAAATTTATGATTTGGTGCTTTTATCAAGGTAAAAAATCAGTTTTAATCTGTGCACAATTTTTTTGGATTCACGTGGTTCAACATTGGATTTCTTCGATATAACTACATAGCTTTACAAATTTGTTTTATAAGCAAGGGCCTCACTCATCAGAAGCACATGAGTGAGGACCTTGGGCCTTACGAAACAAATTTGTAAAGCTATGTAGTTACATCGAAGAAATCCAATATTGTATTGTATTTTGTATACAAATACATGTATAACAGAAAAAAGTTGCGCTTTCTTTTTAAAAAAGACAAAGGAATGTTTCCCGGGTCACGGGAACAGACATTTCTTTGGTTAGCCTCATTTGTTTACAATACAAACAAAGATATGATAAATTGCTTGGTCACAATAATCGTACGAGCAGCTTACGAGCAGTGTTTAGACCACTATAGGACCACTCGACGCCCTCGCAGCTCGCTTTACTCACTGCAGACTGTGGTCCTTTTAAATGGACTAAACACTGCTCGTAAGCTCCTCGTACGATTATTGTGACCAAGCTATAAAATGAAGCAATTATTTAAAAGATGAGACCAAGACTTAATTAATTAATTCATTTTTCATACTGTGGAATGATTTTTAACAACTATTAAACCTAGCAGTTTGGTCAGTCATGATTGACTACTGATAAGGGATATCAGCACTCATAACTGGGTCGAGTATGTCATCATGCGATACATCGCAACTGATTCCATACGTAAGTCGTGTCAATACGTCGATCCTGGGTTTCCACCAGTAAGTCAATCTTTACCAAAATTTTAGCCCAAACGGAGTTTTGCCTATAAAACCAATAAGCCGTGACATTAGCCCATTTAATCCATATACTTAAGAGCGGGTAATTTGAATTGTTGTTTGGGATGGGTGGTAGTGCATCCATTTCACGCCTATTTGGGTGCATCGTTATGCTTTATCAGTGCATTGTGTGGATTAAATTTCGGTAAAGATTTATTTCCGGTTGGGAAACCCAGGATCGACGTATTAGTCACCATGCATCACGTGATTCCATTTCCTGCCTTACAAGTGCTGATATTCCTCAACAGCGAAAATACGCAAATTACTGGAGTGGTCTGTAACAAATGATTGTTATTATGTGTCCCAATCAGTCATTGTAATATTGACAATATAGTTGAGTATATAGTCGATAATGAATGGACAGTAGTCACAAACTGGACTAAGTTGGTCCCGTACCATGTGAAATTTGATCTCTTGAAAAAACTTTGGGATAAATTAATTTGTTAAAATTCACACTAAAACTTCTAGTTTTGATTCATTATTTCTTGAAATCATTGCAATTATTAAAAAAAATGTTTTTGTCCTTTAGCAAAACAAATGACCAAATTAATTTCAGTACAAATATCTAAGCAATGAAAACATTTTTACACATTCAAATAGTGATATTTTTCAGGGTTCATAAAAATTTCACTCAGTTCAGGACTAATGTTTGTCCTGTTTTATTTAAATCAGGATTGAGTTTTATAATTATCAGGTTTGCAGTTGGGATATAGTACTCAACAATTATATGTATCCCAAATGTATTGAAAACATTATGTTAGTTCAAGTGTGGAATTGTAAGTAACTCTAAATGCCAAGATTTCTGCGCTCAGTAATTGTTTCGCTTGGCTTATTTTGAATAGTTTCGTGCATTTTTTTTATGTGCGGCGATACGTCCATACCATTTATGGGGTATATTTATTTTCGCACAAGGTGAGCTGAGCGCGAAAATAAATGTAGGGGAAAATTTCACTTAACTTAAATGTAAAAAACCATCAGGTATTCTTTTCAAAAGCTTAATACCTGTAGGCTCAAAAGTGGCCATCCATCTTTAAGGGAAAAGTACCTGTATATTCTATTTTGAAATGTGAACTTTGTCAGAGGTTCCTTTTTTTTTTTGGATACAATACCTGTTAGATAATAGTTTGTGTAAATACAATAAGAAAGCTTACATGTATGGTTAGCCTTTTAAAATGAGCTAATTTAGAACAGATTAGAACTACTAGTAATCCATTGTAAGTTTTAATTTTAGGATCAACAAATTTGCATACATGTAAACTAGCCTGTACATACATTGTACTTGACCAAAATGAAATATGAAATATAATGAAATATGAAATAAATGAAATATGAAATAAAATGAAATATGTATATACATATCCAATTGCCGTTTGAGTCTTATTCTCTTCTGTGATCATCATATTTTCTATATTCAAGCATGAGAATGATTTTCTGAATTTGGTAAAAAACCCACTTAAATGGTTACATCAAGCTGCAGATTATCTAAAATTGGGCTTTAGAAAAATATATGAAATAAGGTATTTATCTTGAAATTCTCATGCCTGTATACAAGGTTTTGTTTAGATAAAAAAAATCAGCATCGTCCCACAAACCAAAAAAACACATGCCACTTTCATATTTAATGTAGCTTTGTAGCTCTGTTGCTTACTTTGATTGTCACTTTTGTAGCTTGAAAGTTTTGCGGCTTTGTCACTTCATGTCCCGGTAAGAGTTGCATAATTTCAACTTCCTGTGCAACAATTTGCCGCTACGACAAAAGGGAAACACAAGTTTCTGCAAAAAATACATGTTACGCAACAAAAGCTCAGGAATGGTTATGGCTTTTTGTAATTTTGCCTGAATTTTCCAAAACTTTTGTACAGTGAAGATCCAAGCATCTTTGCCTGAATTTAGGCAAAAACCTGAAGATAATCATGCCTGAAAGCTACAAAACTACACGAGTATGAAAGCAGCATTAAGCTGTTTCAGAGTGTCTGTCGTGGTGGTTGAACGACCAACGTGACATCAAAAATTTCAAGTGAGCACACTCGATCTTTGGGCAAGCAAATATATTGATTACCTTGTGACGATCGAAAATGACACGTCATTTTGAGTTAGAATAATTTCAACTTGCGTTGTATATCTTGCGACAGACCATGCAATTGTGTCGTGCTACATTACAACAACTCAAAATGGCAAATGCTTCTTCTGCCGTAACTACAAGCTTGGTCATTTGCCATAATGACAGCTACACTGACACAGTCTTGAGACTTGTTGATACTTTCACAATAATTCCTTTTAAATAAATATTTCTTTAAGGCAGATACTTTCTGTATCAGACTTTTTGTTTTAATTTTGGAGAATAAAAAAGCCATCTGCTAATGCTTTTCAGGAGACACCGAAGCAATGTACATTTTTAACCAGCATATATTGTGTTATTATCTGCACTAAATCAGATAATTTTGTGTTAAAATGGAAAGTTGTCCATCAGTTGAAGAGTCAGAACAGTTCATATTTCTTTGCCATCAGGGAACGTGAGAAGAGCTACACTTTTAAAATGTTCTTTCCAAGCTCTTGAAAGTTTTAGTATTTTGAGATGTGAAATAGATTTTCCACATCTCATAGCAGTATCAATATTTCAATGAAAAATATTCACTCTTTGAACCCCAGAGCATGCAAAATTGCAATCAGCAACTGATTTTTTTTTTGTTATTGTCCGTTTAATGTCCGTTTTACAAACATAATATTTAGTTCCAAACATTTTTCCTTGATTTTTGTCACAAACATCAAGACAGAGTAATCCCACATTTTTTCCTTGAATTTTGTCACAAACATCAATAACAAGTACCCTGGGTTTCAAGTTTGATATTCAGAGAAATATTTATGAGGAGCTTTTTCCACTAGTACCAACAAGGTATTGGCCAGATCACAACAACAGTGTAAAGATGTGCTTGGTTAATTTAACTTGATAATAATGTTGTGCACACAAACAGATAAAAGCTGATGATAATGATGATGCAAGACATACCAGCAATTATTTAAAACTTGGGAAGACCTCATTTTAAAGGCAATTTGGTTTCATAGCTATCCCATTCAGAGAGCCATCAAAGGAAGAATAATAACTCAACGCAGATCACATATTCTCATGTAATCAAATCATGATGAGACGTCAATATTCATTCAAAAGTTTAAAAACTCCTAAAGCAGACTTGTACTCTACAGTATCAGATTTAAGCATTAATGAAAGTAAACTTCTTTTGTCACAGAGTAATTTAAGAAGTTTCCTTGATTTTCATCACAAACATCACAATAGAGTAATCACAAAATTTTTCCTTGATTTTTGTAACAAACATCACAATCGAGTAATCTATTAAAGATTTATAGGAACATATAGACAAGAGAATGTGACTTAATAAAAATAATCTTGACCTTTAAGATTTTTTTTTGTAAGATAATGCTATCCACGTTCTTGAAGGATCATGGAAAAAACCCAATTACATGATGCAGACATAGCAAGATTACAGCAGGTTACTGAGATTTTCCTTTTCTTTTGTCATAAACAATCAGAAAAATTGATGCAGACATTTTAAAGCTAATAGCAAAATTTTTAATTTTTTTTCCTTGATTTTGGTCACAAACGTCATAAGGTGAGTGACTGGCGAATAAATTAAGTAGCTGAAGATGGGATTTTTTCCTTGATTTTTGTCACAAACATCAGGCATAAGGCGAATACTTGACAAATGAATTCAGGAACGAAAGATGGGGATAATGTGAGTCAAGACCTGGCAAATGAACAAAATGTGGGATTTTCTTGAAAGATGGGAATTTTTCCCTTGATTTTTGTCACAAACGACAGGCATAAGACGAATACCTGATAAATGAATTCAGCAATTAAAGATGGGACTTTTTGCCCTTGACTTTGGTTACAAACATCAGGTATAAGGTGAGTGCCTGATAAATGAACAAAAGGTGGGATTTTTCCTTGATTTTTGTCTCAAACATGCATAATATGAGGCACATAGTACTGGCGAATGAATTAAGTTACAAATTAAGATGGAAATTTTTTTCCTTGGATTTTGTCACAAACATCAAACAGACCATGTGAGTATCTAGCAAATGAATTGAGTAACTAAAGATGGGATAGGTCCATATTATAATAATAAGTACCATCATCTCGATCCCAT